>WNWK01008561.1:0-55000 GCA_009830355.1 Cherax destructor
TAGTGAAGCCAAACATAAATATAGTGAAGACAAACACAAATATAGTGAAGACAAACACAAATATAGTGAAGACAAACAAATATAGTGAAGACAAAACAAATATAGTGAAGACAAACACAAATATAGTGAAGACAAAACAAATATAGTGAAGACAAAACAAATATAGTGAAGACAAACACAAATATAGTGAAGACAAAGCACAAATATAGTGAAGACAAAGCACAAATATAGTGAAGACAAACACAAATATAGTGAAGACAAACACAAATATAGTGAAGACAAAACAAATATAGTGAAGACAAAAAAATATAGTGAAGACAAAACAAATATAGTGAAGACAAACACAAATATAGTGAAGACAAACACAAATATAGTGAAGACAAACACAAATATAGTGAAGACAAACACAAATATAGTGAAGACAAAACAATATAGTGAAGACAAACAAATATAGTGAAGACAAACACAAATATAGTGAAGACAAACACAAATATAGTGAAGACAAACACAAATATAGTGAAGACAAACACAAATATAGTGAAGACAAACACAAATATAGTGAAGACAAACACAATATAGTGAAGACAAACAAAATATAGTGAAGACAAACACAAATATAGTGAAGACAAACACAAATATAGTGAAGACAAAACAAATATAGTGAAGACAAACACAAATATAGTGAAGACAAACACAAATATAGTGAAGACAAACACAAATATAGTGAAGACAAACACAAATATAGTGAAGACAAACACAAATATAGTGAAGACAAACACAAATATAGTGAAGACAAACACAAATATAGTGAAGACAAACACAATATAGTGAAGACAAACACAAATATAGTGAAGACAAACACAAATATAGTGAAGACAAACACAAATATAGTGAAGACAAGCACAAATATAGTGAAGACAAACACAAATATAGTGAAGACAAAGCACAAATATAGAAGACAAAGCACAAATATAGTGAAGACAAAGCACAAACTGCAGAACAAGTTTTAACTGGCAGAACTCTTCAGTGTAATGAGAGCGACAGGTTGTCACAGTGAAAGGTGACTCTGTGAAAGGTAGGCAGTAAGTGGACACGTAGTACTCAGAGACACGAAGACAGAACACAGAGCCATTATTCTAACAATGTTTCGCTCACTGATAACCTTATCAAGCTTGTTCTTCTTAATTATTAAGCTTGTTCTGCAACGTGTCTTTTCTTCACATAACAATAACACAAAATATTTCAATAAAAAATAAATGTAAAAAAATAGGGAACCACAAACTTATGTCATAGTTACACCTTCACGAGTCTTATGTTTTTCCCAAAATAATGCACAGTTGGTCATTTTTTCGAAACTGCGCAAAACAAGTTTGACTTTTTAACATGTCCAGAGGCATATAAGGCGATATAGTATCTCGTGTACAAATATCTTGTATAACTTGGGTAACATCGTTTATCTGAACGAAATCACAGTGTTTCATGCAGTTCCAGCACTCATCGTACTCTCATTTACGACCGGAAAAAACTTGCCAATCTTGATACACACTGCATACCGTGACAACCTTATGTTGGGAGCCACGGTAATTGCTGTCAAAATCACACGAGGCTTCAAGACCTTGAAATTCCAACATTCACTTACCGTTGGGGTCGTTGATCGGCTTTCTTCTCCATATTACCGGATACACCACGCGAAGAAAGTCCACGAAATTGCTTTCAGGAGACTCAAGCAAGTAATGATGGAGTGCGATCCTTGGGAAGCGGGTAGTCAGCTCAATGTGACGCTGTGCAAGGGGGCCGACTTTATCCTTGCTTTTTGCTCCTTCTAGGTAATGCATTCAGTGGCGTTTTAGTCCAAGTATCACTTAGTTACAGCTCAAAGGGCGAGATTCCGCCTGCAGTATTTTTTACTTTCTGTAGAACCTCGTCAGACTGCACGGAAATGAGAATATCGTCAAAGAGTATGGAAAAAGTTGAGAAACCAGCCTTCTCCAATGCAATTCTGGATGAAGATGGTAGCCCCATCTTCAATGGTGTTCGAATGGTAGCACATTGACAATACTTGTCGTTATATTCTTCAGTTTGCTTCTTATTAAGAACAGTATATGCTTAATTGAGTAATTCACATGACAGATATATTAATACATAGATAAACAGAGAAATTATAGCTACAGTGTATTTGTTTTTTAAGATTTGTTAATAAATCACCCAGTTCGGATTAAGCTTGTTTTTATCTTCGGGGAAGTCCCGAAGTCAACAAGTTTCGCTACATCGTCTACTTAGGAACCAACTATACTGGCAAAAGTTGTACACAAGATTAATGTTTGGCCTAAAACTGGTTAGTATCCAAGCGGAGTGACCTAGGCACTAGGCACCATACACCTACTGACAGCCATGGGTGGAAGGTGTGAGACTGGACGAGCAAGGTTTGCCCCGGTAAGTAAACAAATCAGTTATAAACCTTCACAAATATTACAAAATATGAATCGTAAGCCAACACCTCGCGTTTAAATATTGTAAGAACTTACTGCACTAAAAAGTAAAATCCAAAATACACTTACTGATACGAGTAATACACGTACTTCATAACGATATGAAACTCCCAGTAAACGCTTGTTCTGCATTTGAAGATTGGCTTCTAAGACAGAAAACCAGTTAACTGGAATGGCTTAGAATTATTTATTCCTCTGACTGCTGCTACAAACAGGTAACTTGATACTCTTCTTTGTCTATTACGTTGTGAAAAATTAATAAAAAGTTGTTTTAAGATGAAGATGTCTTCTGGTGTTGATAAACAGTTAAGAACTGAATAAACGATGTAATACTTAGGTAACATAAATATAAAAGCTAAGATGATCTAATCGGGGTTTAGCATTCTGTTAAAAAAAATGTTAACCTTTACCGGGTCCCCAGCTGACATTTGTCCTGTTTGCTTCTTAGTGCCTAGCGCCACACCGGCCACTGACGCCGTATCCAACCGGTGATCAACAATACGATGGAAGACAGAGACGAGGGAAAGAAGAAAACACAGAGACAGAAGGATAAGTAACCAAGGCCGGATCTTTGGAAAATTCAGAGTGCAAGGCACCCACTGATTAAAAAGTCCCCACCCCCCGAACTATTAGTTTGGTATATACATTCGCAGTCGAGCTCCCAATTAAGATAGATATGAATGTTCAATGAAAGTTGCCGGAAATAGATATGAAAACTCTAAGGAGGAGTTCCTGACGCAGAAAGAAAGATATGAATACTTTAAGATGTTCTCGAGGAAGAAAGGAATTTCTGACGAGGGCTGGCTCTTTGAGGAACCGGTGGCCACATAAACAGATGGGACTAGAGGTGAAGAAGGTCCTCTTTTCTTGACTAGAGGGTGGGAGGTGTTGACCAGAGGGAAGAAAGTCTTGACCAAAGGGTGGGATGTCTTGACCAATAGGAAGGTCTTGACCAGGAGGAGGGAGGTATTGACCAGGTGGTGGGAGGCTTTTCACCAGGTGGGAAGTCTTGGTTAGAGACTTGGAGGTCTTGCCCAGGAGGGAATAACGTATTTACCAGCAGGCTGGAAGAAGGTGACTATACCGCGCACTGGCGCCATTAAGCACTTGGCCAGGAAGGTCTAATTCTTGGCCAGGAGGGAGGTCTAATTCTTGGCCAGGAGGGAGGTCTAATTCTTGGCCAGGAGGGAGGTCTTGATCAGAGGATGGGAGGCCTTGGCGAGGAAAGATAAAGGCAGTTATAAACAATTCGGATGGTGGTAATGTTGAGAATAATCGCCTAATAATTTATTCGAAAATTAATTGTCCATGCACAAAGAGGTGTATTTTTCAGTGCATATACACCAAGAGGTGTATCTCCTTGTACACACAAATATACATGTATACATATATCTCGGAGAATATGATATGAAAGTTTACTCTAATCGCTATTTTAGGAATACATTTGCTGGTTAGCATCTAGGTCCACTGCCTTAGCAATGCTAAAACAAAGAGTTTTTTCAACAAAATGCTTCAGGTTAGCCACCTCATGAATAAACATAAGACAGACAACTGACAGACTGTACCATAATGTCACTTAGTTTCATAAATGATAAAAATTCTTAAAGGATTTTGTTTAAATTTGTGTGTAATGGTGCTAGTTATCTTTCATATTTAGGTGTAATACATTCATAACGTTGTGAATCGCAAATCAAAGCAGAATGAATTAAGTTGTTAAACCTTCAGGCTAGAGTTATCCTATTCTAATTGATTTCAAATCCCAGCCCTAAGGTATACTACCGCTCTAGGCTGCCAGCCACAACAAGTGGCTAACACACAGGCTCCTTTGTACTACTAGGTCAACAATTATAATAGGCGCAAGGCACTCTGCCAACACGTCTTCTCGCAGAAATCCAACGCGGCTCCTTTTGGATGCGAGATCCACGCTCTACCACTGACGTACTGGTCACCTGATGGAGGGTATGGGAAATGTCTTGTAAACTGAAGAAGACACGAAGAATCACACTTCGTTCTCCCTGATTATTAGATCCTCAGACATGAAGCTGACCAGCTGGTGACTAAAACTTAGAGAGAGCAAGCAAGCAGCGCATGCCTGTTCGGTCCTTGACCGGTTTTGAAGCCGAACCTGTAGACCTTGAAGACTACCTCGCTACCAAAGTCTACGTAAAATTAACATTGAGCGTATGACTACTGGTAATGGTTTTCGGTATCCACATAAAAGTCTTCCCAAATTTCGCTCAAATAAAATCACGTAAAGAAAAACAAGGTTTCATGCATACAAGATCAGTTGCGATTCTTCATCTTCTTAAATCTTGAAATTGTTTGACAAAGTAACTTCTTAAAGCTGACAATTATTTGACAAAGTAACTTCTTAAAGCTGACAATTGTTTGACAAAGTAACTTCTTAAAGCTAACAATTACTTGACAAAGTAACTTCTTAAAGCTGACAATTATTTGACAAAGTAACTTCTTAAAGCTGACAATTGTTTGACAAAGTAACTTCTTAAAGCTAACAATTACTTGACAAAGTAACTTCTTAAAGCTGACAATTATTTGACAAAGTAACTTCTTAAAGCTGACAAATATTTGACAAAGTAACTTCTTAAAGCTGACAATTATTTGACAAAGTAACTTCTTAAAGCTGACAATTATTTGACAAAGTAACTTCTTAAATCTTGCAATTATTTGACAAAGTAACTTCTTAAAGCTGACAATTATTTGACAAAGTAACTTCTTTAAGCTGACAATTATTTGACAAAGTAACTTCTTAAAGCTGACAATTATTTGACAAAGTAACTTCTTAAATCTTGCAATTATTTGACAAAGTAACTTCTTAAAGCTGACAAATTATTTGACAAAGTAACTTCTTAAAGCTGACAATTATTTGACAAAGTAACTTCTTAAATCTTGCAATTATTTGACAAAGTAACTTCTTAAAGCTGACAATTATTTGACAAAGTAACTTCTTAAAGCTGACAATTATTTGACAAAGTAACTTCTTAAAGCTGACAATTATTTGACAAAGTAACTTCTTAAAGCTGACAATTATTTGACAAAGTAACTTCTTAAAGCTGACAATTATTTGACAAAGTAACTTCTTAAAGCTGACAATTATTTGACAAAGTAACTTCTTAAATCTTGCAATTATTTGACAAAGTAACTTCTTAAAGCTGACAATTATTTGACAAAGTAACTCTTAAAGCTGACAATTATTTGACAAAGTAACTTCTTAAAGCTGCAATTATTTGACAAAGTAACTTCTTAAAGCTGACAATTATTTGACAAAGTAACTTCTTAAAGCTGACAATTATTTGACAAAGTAACTCTTAAAGCTGACAATTATTTGACAAAGTAACTTCTTAAAGCTGACAATTATTTGACAAAGTAACTTCTTAAAGCTGACAATTATTTGACAAAGTAACTTCTTAAAGCTGACAATTATTTGACAAAGTAACTTCTTAAAGCTGACAATTATTTGACAAAGTAACTTCTTAAAGCTGACAATTATTTGACAAAGTAACTTCTTAAAGCTGACAATTATTTGACAAAGTAACTTCTTAAAGCTAACAATTATTTGACAAAGTAACTTCTTAAAGCTGACAATTATTTGACAAAGTAACTTCTTAAAACTAAGAATTGTTTGACAAAGTAACTTCTTAAAACTAAGAATTGTTTGACAAAGTTACTTCTTAAAACTAAGAATTGTTTGACAAAGTAACTTCTTAAAACTAACAATTGTTTGACAAAGTAACTTCTTAAAACTAAGAATTGTTTGACAAAGTAACTTCTTAAAACTAAGAATTGTTTGACAAAGTAACTTCTTAAAGCTAACAATTGTTTGACAAAGTAATAAATCATGGTAATTATTTAGGGGTTATTTTAAAGTTATCGAGAGGTTATTATGAAAATTCTCCTTTAATAAAGTGGGTTGTGGAATGGACAGTTATATTTTAAGGCCTATGGGATAGCAGTTGCTGTCCAGTCTAACCTAACCTAAATTAAGGATTAAATTCTAAGTCATGTTAGGTTGGAATTAAGCCAGACAAATTTTTTTGGTTACCATTTTTTTTACTCCATAAGCCTAAAATATACCTGTTGCCATTGCATAACCTGCTAATATTAGCTAACTGACATAATAAACACAAGCCAGTAAACTAAATATCAGGCCAACTCATGATGAGTCTATATGATTGTGTATGTAACAACCTTGTCCAGTGCCAAGGCTGTCACTGGCAACACAATGTCAGGTCAACGTCCCAAGTACCAGCAATACCAACATGTGTGAATTTTCACTATCTTATACTTCCCATTGCATATGTTTCACTTTGTATACTTCCCAATGCATATATTTGTATTTGCTTATACTTCCCCATATCTATAGTTCACTTTCTCATACTTCCCCATGCATACACTTCACTTTCTTATACTTCCCCATGCATACACTTCACTTTCTTATACTTCCCCATGCATACACCACTTTTTTATACTTTCCCATGCATACACCACTTTCTTATACTTCCCCATGCATACACCACTTTCTTACACTTCCCCATGCATACACCACTTTCTTATACTTCCCCATGCATACACCACTTTCTTATACTTCCCCATGCATACACCACTTTCTTATACTTCCCCATACATACACCACTTTTATACTTCCCCATGCATACACCACTTTCTTATACTTCCCCATGCATACACCACTTTCTTATACTTCCATACATACACCACTTTCTTACACTTCCCCATGCATACACCACTTTCTTATACTTCCCCATGCATACACCACTTTCTTACACTTCCCCATGCATACACCACTTTCTTATACTTTCCCATGCATACACCACTTTCTTACACTTCCCCATGCATACACCAATTTCTTACACTTCTCCATGCATACACCCCTTTCTTACACTTCCCCATGCATACACCACTTTCTTATACTTCCCCATGCATACACCACTTTCTTATACTTCCCCATGCATACACCACTTTCTTATACTTCCCATGCATACACCACTTTCTTACACTTCTCCATGCATACACCACTTTCTTAACTTCCACATGCATACACCACTTTCTTATACTTCCCATGCATACACCACTTTCTTATACTTCCCATGCATACACCACTTTCTTATACTTCCCATGCATACACCACTTTCTTATACTTCCCCATGCATACACCACTTTCTTATACTTCCCCATGCATACACCACTTTCTTATACTTCCCCATGCATACACCACTTTCTTATACTTCCCCATGCATACACCACTTTCTTATACTTCCCCATGCATACACCACTTTCTTACACTTCCCCATGCATACACCACTTTCTTATACTTCCCCATGCATACACCACTTTCTTATACTTCCCCATGCATACACCACTTTCTTACACTTCCCCATGCATACACCACTTTCTTATACTTCCCCATGCATACACCACTTTCTTATACTTTCCCATGCATACACCACTTTCTTATACTTCCCCATGCATACACCACTTTCTTAACTTCCCCATGCATACACCACTTCTTATACTTCCCTGCATAAACCACTTCACACTTCCCATGCATACACCACTTTCTTATACTTCCCATGCATACACCACTTTCTTATACTTCCCATGCATAAAATTCACCACAAAACCTTCACTTTCACTTTATACTTCCCCATGCATACACCACTTTCTTATACTTCCCCATGCATACACCACTTTCTTATACTTCCCCATGCATACACCACTTTCTTATACTTCCCCATGCATACACTTCACTTTCTGTATTGTGTATAAATGATCGTCTGTTTACTGTATTAACAAATACTGAGTATATATTTATCATAAGTTGAAATACTGAATTATTCAAACCTCTAAGATATGGACACATTGCCTACTTATAGGAAAGCTGGCGTCACCAGAATGCCTTACAAAACCTTTACCCTTCTCTCCATTGGATCAAATATTATTACCTCGCGTTCCCCAGACGCTGTGACCCCTACAGGTCTTTTGTCCGAAAAGCTCTGAACAACTATGGGTTTTTGCATGCACAACTAAATGTTCCCCATCTCTGTAAAAACATTGTATCATGCTGAAAAAAATTATTATATTATTATTATTAATTATTATTATTTTACATCCAGAAGGCGACAAATTTATGAACAAATTATTTTAAAATTCTCGTGACACTAGTCTGGTCTCACGCTAACCGGTCTAATTTTTATAAGTATATAAGAAGCAGCTCTGACCATGTCTACAGACTACAGATACAAGTTTCTCAGTGTCTAATGTGGTCGTGGGTTCAAAATACCCAACAAGTTTCTGGTACTTTCTCAAACTGTGAAATTCTCTTTTTATTGACGATAGCGTAGTCAAATAGGCTCTATGTTGTACCTGGTGAATCTTCACGGCTGGTGCTTTCTGTAAAACTGTCATGGTGTTGCAGTTTGAAGTTATCATTAAGGTCTGTTATCAGACAGATTTAGTTTTAATAATCCTGTCCAGTGGTGGTCTAGTTAGCTATGAGAGGTCTTCTCAGCTCGAATCACAGGCACGCCTTAGTATATACATGGTATACCACCTGTCATTCAGATGTACTGATATCTGCTAGGGAGTATCTGGGACTGTCACAGAGTATCTGCGACTGTTACGGAGAATCTGCGACTGTCACGGAGTATCTGCGACTGTTACGGAGTATCTGGGACTGTCACGGAGTATCTGGGATTGTCACGGAATATCTGGGACTATCAAAGACTACCTGGGACTATCAAGAAGTATCTGAGATTGTCAAGTAGTATCTGGAACTATCAAGGAATAAGATGGGGGAGGAAGGAGAGAGAAGAATTCGTTACTATACACTGAGTTTATTTCGATTCCTACTCTAAAGATTAAAATATTCTTTATGATAGTATACATGTTAATTCCTGCCTCAGTCACACCATAAGCTTTACCAATCCCACTAAAAACTAGTCTTGAAAAACTGCAGGAAAGCCTTTGGAAGCAAAAAATATTCTATTGTCAAGGTGTGAGATGTGGTTACTGAGGTGAACAGGCTCCAGAAGACAGCTTTATCCGGATTAACCCAGGAGGGTTAATAACCAGGATAACCAAAAAAAACAAGCAGTGTGGCTTATTTCCAAAGAAGATGTTAGGATGCGACCCACAACATCGTATCTATTCAGTTTGGGGAACATGGAGAGTAGATATTATTTTCACTTTTGAATTACCTATAAGTCTCGCCCAGGATAAGATGAGACCCACAACAGTCAACTAACAACTAGATACCTATTTACTGCTTAGTGATCAGTGTCATGAGCAAACACTTAAGGTTAGAAAATATTTCCTGGGACCTTGGTGGGGTCTATGGTCATAAGAATAAAACGTCGCAGAACACAAATGTTTCCTATTAAATGTCTTAATTGTCGGTATTGTATACCAGGTTTCAACCATCATGGCCAGCAGGAATTAACATAATCTTGCCTATACAATTCGCCTAGCCCGGAATTGAACCCAGGACCTTTCAGTTGTGCGTAGAATGTTCTACAACAGCTACAAGGTTATCTTGGACACAATCATCTGCTTAAGCCATGTGGCTGTACACACCACTAAGACTGGTTCAGGAGTCCAGCCCTCCTCCCGTCTTGCTTAAAGATCATGCAAACCAGTTTATTTTTTTTGGTGTTTGTGTGTTGTGAGGAAGAAGGTGTTGGCTGTTGTTGAGTCTGTCCAGCCTTACCTAGCCCTCTGGTCCTCTCTGAACCAGCCACCAGCTCTGTCTGTGGCTCAGTGCTGGAGGACTCGGCTCACAAGCAAAGGATCTGGGCAAGTTTCCCAGTTAGGTACCTAAGTGATTATTATTATAATCAAAAGGAAGCGCTAAACCTACAAGGGTCATACAGCGCTGCGGGTACCTAAGTAATAATCGACTGTATAGGGTTGCAATTTGTGCTGGCCAAGACTTATCTCATTACACATCTGTTAAAGCTATAGTTTCAAAAATATATCTTCTTTCAACGCACCGGCCATATCCCACCGAGGCAGAGTGGCCCAAAATGACGAACAAAAGTTTCTCTTTTTAACTTTAGTAATGTATACAGGAGAAGGGTTACTAGCCCCTTGCTCCCGGCATGTTAGTCGACTCTTACGAAGAATTCTGTTCTACTTACCCATGGAGATAAGAGGGAATAAACAAGAACTAGTAAGAAAATAGAAGAAAACCCAGCAGGGTGTGTATATATATACTTGTACATGTATGTGTAGTGTGACCTAAGTGTAAGTAGAAGTAGCAAGACGTACCTGAAATCTTGCATGTTTATGAGACAAAAAAAATATACCAGCAATGCTACAAAGTAAAACAATTACAGGTTTCCGTTTTACACTCACTTGGTAGGACGGTAGCACCTCCCTGGGCGGTTACACAGCAAGACTTAATATTAAAATTAAGAGATGATTCGTTAACTGAGATTAAAGGTTATAGACATGAGGGATATTAAGGCTGCATGTCACCTGCTCACCACCAACTGAAAACACTTTAATCCCGAATATGGGGGTACTCTAATTAGAGTAAACTCTAAGTGTATATATACTAAGACAACCCTTCACGTGCTCGCACATCAAGATATTTCTTACACTGCTCGGCAGGACAATGTCCTGACCACTCTTGTTTTATTCATTAGGTAGCAGGACAAGTGTTTTCTCATACGGATCTTTCATAATTGCTATTACATACTGTTAGAATACTTTGGGGGTATTTATTTATAAATAAAAATAATTTTAAAATACCGAAGCACACAACAAAATATATTGTACTTTTTAGAGAATATTTTACAAAGGTTTTATTTTTAATTTGCACTTTCTATACAATTATATATATATATATATATATATATATATATATATATATATATATATATATATATATATATATATATATATATATATATATATTATATATATATATATATTCATATAAAAATGCAATTAATACTTCTTTTGCATTTTTTGCTTTATATTACGGACAATAAGATATTTGAGGCTTTGCCGTTAAGAGTCTATTTACACCTGACATCCATATTGATTTCACTGCGCGAATTTGTAATAACCTTTAAACTAGTAAGACCTAAGACCACAAGAACGAAGGAACACTGCGGGAGGTCTACTGGGTACGTACCTCATTAACACGCTACCTGGGAGTTTGTTCCATTCATCTACAACTCTATTGGTAAACCACATAATCTTTTTCTATATAAATTTGTCCAACTTGTATCTACTGCTGTGAGTCCTGTCTTGGCTAGATACATTCAGCACCTTATTTATATCCTCTTTATTTAATCTTATCACAAAATCTTCAATAGGTATTACGGTATATGTTTTCATAAGTTTTGAGGGCAGTTTATTTACACTGAAAGGCTAAATAGCCCCATTACTTTAAATCAAGACTGACAAATACAATATTACACGTAACCAGTATTCAAAACCTGGTTTTTGACCAAGACCTTTGATACTTCCTCGACAACACTCGTACACAGCGGCACGCAATACAGCCTCGCAACACACACCACGCCGCGTAACCTGCCACCACAGGCCGCAGTGGCAGAACGTGCACACACACACACACACACACACACACACACACACACACAAAAATCATATTTTTAAAGGGGCGGACGGGTAAGTGAGCGGAAGGCCTCGGTCATTATACGAATAAGACCCGCGTCAGGAAACACTTGTTCTGTTTCCTGACGAACCTAACCTAACACACACACAAGGGACAGGAGCAGAGACTCGACCCCCTCAACCACAAACAGGTGAGTCCAGAGTCAGCTGGCGACTTGTTATAATCTAGAATATTCCTACTAAACACTCGCCGCTTATTTTCTCCATTCATTGTCCCAATCAAAGGCTCTTAATCCAAGGAATTGGAGCTATCCTTCTCTTTTACTTGAATCAAATCTGATTATCTCTCATTCCCCAGGTACAATCTGACCCCTACTGATCTAGCGTCTCCCATAAGCGTAATTTTATTATGACCAATATTATACTAAATAAGCGATAAACCTTTATGGGTTCCACAACATTGTGAAATAATAATAATAATGTTCACTTAATGTTAATTTTGGATGTCACTTACATTATTAATATTCATAGAGTAGCACTAAATCCGCAGGGGTTATACAATGCCTGGATAATGGGAGGTAATCAAGTTTGATCCATGGAAGGGGAAGGTAGCTTTAATTCCTTGGATTGAAAGCCCTTCACCTAACAAAAAGGCAGAAGCAGCCTTGAAGGGCAGACTACAAGTTAAAGGTCGGTATTTGCACACACTAAGATCACGGGTTCATGGGGGCTAGGCTGACACTGATCTTCTGTACCCTTCAAGGGGGGGTATCTCAATGCTGCTGAAGGCCTCTGATCCAAGTAACTGGAGCTACCCTGCCTTAGACCAAAAGTGATTGCCTCCTGTTTCCCTAAGGATTTAGCGCTTCCCCGTGAATATAATAACAAGCTTCTAAGGCAAGGTTACCTACCACCCCCACATTAACCTCCAACAGACTATAGTTTCTTCTAGGCTGTGTGGAAACCTCAGCGGAATGCCGGGACTTACACAGTGCTGCTGATGTGCTGTGTCTTGACCACTGATCATACTCTGCTAGAAACCTTCACCCAATGTTGACACACATCTGCTCATGTGCATTTTCATATGTATACATGGCTGCATATATTTGTCTTTATGTATGCATGTACGTTTTCTTTCTTTATATGTGTGTGTGTGTGTGTGTCGAATAGGTAAAACTGGTCAATTAGCAAGAACTCATTTAAAATCAAGTCCTTTAAAAAAAATTCTCTTATACATTTAAAGATATATTTTTTCATTTATGTTCATGTAAAAATTAATAATTTTGTACCAAAAGAACCTTAGAAAAATTACCTAACCTTATTATAACAAGCGCAATTAAATTTAGCCTAATCCAACTAAATTATTTTAGATAAGTTTTCAATAATTTAATAATAAACAAACACACTGAAATATATTTTTTTTCGTTAGGTTCATAATGATTTTTGCGAAATTATTGCATAAACAAATTTTCGCTTGTCTTATTCGGCAAGACGAGCGTTGATATTTAAGCCAAATTGATATTTATACCTATTGGGCACGGCATATATATATATATATATATATATATATATATATATATATATATATATATATATATATATATATATATATATATATATGTCATTGTCAAGGTGTATCCCTGGGAGTGTGATTGCAAAAAAAATATGAACTTGCCATTCAATTAGAGTGTGTGGTACTTTACCCAAGAAATAGTTTAAACGCATTTTCAACATGATTCGAAGCGCAGTTAAACAGACTCTCCCACTCTTCAAGCCCAAATACGGAAGAAAGACAAATCCTGCAGAGATAACATTTACAGAGCGTGAGAGGAGAATGGCTTACAAATGTTCATCTTTCAGAATCTCACACGTACCTAACCGAAATTTTGCAGCTCATTAATATTTTTTTCCGCTACGTAATGCTCGATAAAGTAATTTCCAACTAAATTTCACTCTTCTATTTGGTTGCTGATCTGTAATTTGGGACATTGCGAATTTTTAAAAGTATCGCTTGAACAATGTCCTCCCCCCCACAATAATTATTATTATAATTATTGTGAATAGTACTATATGCAATACCATTCATAAATTATACTGTATATAATTATTTTATTTTGCTTAAATATGCGCAAGATTACCTTAAGTTATGTCAGTTTGATAAAAAAAAAATAGGAAAAACTCAGGTAAGGTCCGTCACTGGAGGCGAGAGCTTTGGGTAGCTTTAAATATAGGTTGGACGGGATTATGTGTGGGTGTTGAGTTGGACGTGCCTAGCATGAGCTAACATGCCTATTGCTGTTCCTTCATTATTCTCAGATTTGCATAAGTATTACTGACTGTTTACCACTGCGGGTGGGAGACACTTCAGGTAATGCTATTATCATAACCGAAGTTGCTGAAAAGTCTTAAGGAAACCGATATATTCAGATTATCTTTCATTTACTCTTTACAAAATTAATGTATGACGTTTGCACGTGTGGTAATGTATTCTCTACCCATGCACCCTCTGCCCTAAATGCAGTTATGTATATACGCACGCATACTTGTTTCTAAGCAACCTGATCCTTATAATGACATTGCTTAAGAATTCTCCTGCCTTGCAGACAGGTGCTTCGTGGTTAGGTTAGGTAAGGTTTATCTGGAAACAGGACAAGTGTTTCCTGACGCGAGTGTTAGTCATATGATGAGCCGCAGCTGGAGCTTTTGGATATCTGACCAAGGCCTTCCGCTGGCTTACCGGTGCACCCCTTTAAAAATTATGGATATAATTATAATCATTAGATGATCTAATAGTTGTAATAATGTTGGTAGAATTACCGACAATATGTTAGGTAAAATGACAAGTGCAACTAATGTGACATTTAACTAATGTGACATTTAACTAATGTGACATTTTATTATGGCAACGTTTCGCTCTCCAGGAGCTTTATCAAGCCGTTACAAACAATACATGGACACAGAGGGTATATAGGTAGAGAGTGAGGTGCAAAGCATATAATCCTACAACCATTATATTATTTTTTTCACCTCACTCTGTACTATATATACCTTCTGTGTCTCTGTAATGTTTGTAACGGCTTGTCAAGGCTCCTGGAGAGCCAAACGTTGCCACAACAAAATGTTACATTAGTTGCACTTGTGTCCTTTTACCTAACATATTGTGGGTAATTCTACCAACATTAATACAACTGCTGACTTACTAATGGTAGGCTCAGTATATATTAATGCCGCCCGCCCACCTACTATTTAATAGCAACAAGAGGAATCTTTAAGCTTTAAGCCAAATTAAAAAAACCTAACCAACAATTACACTCATTTATATTTTGTATTTTATTTTTAGTGGGGGGGGGGAAGGAGGATTTAGTTGTCTATACTGATTGTCCAAGTAGGTGACTGCATTCTTACGAATCAAAACTTCAAGGCGATGCCATGAAAATCAATCCTGATTACCTTCCATTCCCAAGGTACCATATAATCCTAACGTGTCTAGCCCTTCTCATTTAATATACAGTATTGATGATACGCCTAAAAATATTGTTAATGACAAACAATTTTTAAGAAAACAATAAAGTCCTTTATTTATAAGTAATAAATATGCTTGCGGAATCATTGGTGTCACAGCGCTGAAAGACAGTGGATGTTGACATGTTTATAGTTGTATAACTAATATGTTTATAGCTGTATATAAGTGACTTTACGAGTCGAACATAAAAACTTAACCCTGAAGGTCACACTGATCTATACAGAAGCTACACACTTCCCTACTAAGGCTAGCTAGCTACTGCAGGTATGAAGAAAGACTCGTTGCAGAGCAGGATTTTATTGGGACAACGTTTCCGTTTAGAGCTTTATTAAGTCATGTTTCGCCCTATGCAGAGCTTTATGTTTCGCTCTGTATAAAGCTTTAGCTTTATACAGTTTCATAAAGTCATAGTTCACTGTGGAGAGCTTTTATCAAGTCATAGCTTTGTGCTGAGCTTTGCCAGGGCCTGTTTAGCTATGTACAGCTTTATCAAGTTATAATGATAAACCTGGTTTCTTCACTACTGTGGACATCTGAATCCAACTGTTATCAAGGTGTGCTAGGAGAAGGATAAATACCATAGCACTAATACCATAGTAGTCATGCAACATATGGAGAATGGGAGATAATCAAGCTTGACTCAAAGAAGAAAAAAAGAGAGCTTTCATTTCTTGGAAGAGCGCTACAAAAATATCAAGACACCACCGAACATTCCTTCGAAGAGGTTTTCCTCAAAGGGTTTTTAGATATGAAATGGTTATAATCATAACAATAATTTTTAAAGCCTCGGTCAGTTGACCAAAAGGTCCAGCTGCGGGTCATCAAATGACTTAGACCCGCGTCAGGATACATCCTGTTTCTTGACAAATCTTGCCTAACCTGACCTCAAAGGGCTGTATAAAAAATGATGAATAAATGCAGTAATTAATCTTATGGAAAGCCTACCAGAGAGAGGCCTAGTAGGGAAAAGCTGTGAGTGGTGATGGGATATAAGTCGCAGGTATTTATCCTGTACCGACGTAAGCCTATTGCGGGCCAGCTAGTCTGGACCACTAGCTGGGTGTGGTCTGAGTTACAAGGACTGCTGGTCTCAAGGCTACCTTGCCTTTCCACCTTTCCTGCCTCATACATCTTTTTTTTCCTACTAATGTATGCATTCTGTTATTCTCATTAAACTGTGAAGTTGTTATATTAACAGATTGTGATATTTGATTTTCGTTCTATATTAAATTTTTATTTGTCCTATCAAAGCTCCAAGACACTGTGAAAGTGAGGTAATACTATTTATTATAAAACATTTATGGAACTTTAATTTTTACCATATACAGTACTTACAATGCCACTCATGTAAACAATGCAATATTATCAACAATAATTGTTATACTAGTACACTATTAATCATCTTTGCCCAGTAATTTCTGCTTATGAAAGTACAGATAATATCTACCCCGCAGCTAAGACTACTTCTTCTAATGCCATAGCAATGTCATGAGAACAAAACCAGGGTCTAACTATCCACAGGCTTTTTCCTAACACCATAACGTTAAAGTTGTCCCCTACCGTTAAACTAAGAAGCTAATGAACTAAATCCATGCTCTCATAATCTATATTGTGAGCTTCCTGTTGAGCACCATCTCCATATTGTCCTCTGTCATATGGTTTACAACTGTCAGATTATTCATATTTTCAAAAACACATATGTATCTGATGGTTATAATTATGACCATAATTTTTAAAGGGGTGGACAGATAAGCCAGGGAAAGGCCTCGGTCAGATGACTAAAAGCTCCAGCTGCGGGTCATATGAATAAAACATCCCGAAGAAAAGTGACACCACAGTCTTGGCAAAATTGTCCTCCTCTCACCCATATTTCTTCGAATTTAGGTCTGGAGGTTCTTCACCCAGAGCAGCCCTCTTCCCGTTTTCATTCAGTGCTCATCGGTCTGAAGCAGTTTTAAGTTTTGGCAAAAAGACATATACCTCGAAAGCCAAACTTTGCAGCAGATACCTGACGTTTTTCCAACTTTACACCTCTGACAATAGGAAGCTACAGTGAAGTATGTAAATTCGCGATTAACATATTCCATGTCTGCTAATTGTGAACGCCAAGATTATATTTGCACGCTTTCTCATTACACAAATAACCCGCACATAGGAGAGAGGAGCTTACGACGACGTTTCGGTCCTACTTGGACCATTTACAGTCACTCTTAGTAGGTACCCATTTTCTGTTCGCGCTTCAAAACATTACCTCTTACTTGTATATTATTACAGTTATAGGTATTAATGAATGTTATAATTGATTGAATATGGTTAAATGACAAACTTGATGTCTCTGGGGGATAGGGGTGGTAGTGCGCCTTCGTGAGGGCTGGGCTTTGAAATGAGATGAGTTTGCATAAAAGCTCGTAGCCTGTAATTTCAACGGTGTAAAAAATAAAAAAATATATACAATACTCACCCATCCTCTAGGATGATGTGTAGCGATTGGGTGGAAGTCTTGCGTTTAGGGTAAGATGATGAAGTAAAAGGAGTCAGAAGCTGCTGTAATATACGACGCTTTCCCACCACAGGACTTGGCTGTGATGACTTCGGCGTTGAGAAGTTCGACTCCGTAGAACCCTGTGTATCCTTGGAAAATCCTTCAACTGTCTGATTTGGCTGTAATGACTTCAGCGTTAAAGAATTTGACTGGGAATATTTTTTTGTAGTTACCGGAGATCCTCGAGTTGCTGGATTTACCCTAGACGTTTGTTGAGGGTTCTTTAATTGCAATGGGCCCATAGGGATCACTGGGTCTCTGCCTTTCCGGAAGGTTCGGCATTGATCCAAGGTTGGGACATCTTTAGGGTTGACATTCATAGTAACGAAGTGGTAAGGAATAGAAGATGGGTCATTCAAATCGTATGGGAATGAGCTTTCTGGGGATGTGGATGACGAAAGAAATTTTAGCTGTTCGCGAGAAGCCATTTTACGGTTTCTTGGACGCTTGTCTTCGGAAGTGCTACCATCATAGGAGCCTAATCTTTCAGCAGGTTCTGCAGATGTTCGTCCATTATCATCAGAATTTTGCTTTACAGATGACTCGTATTGTTGTTCTGCTCTCTGCACGGTTGCTGGCTCAGAACAAGGTACTGTTGCTATTTTTTCATGTAGCTCTGTTGATATTTCTGCAGGTAGCTCTGCTAAGTGCTTGTCTATTGTCACCGCAGCCGTCTCTGTGGACATCAGATGTGTACAAGTCTCCAAATGCTGTAAAACAGTTGCTGACATCTTTATCTTTTGTTGACACTGGTAGAGTTAGCCTCAGGCGACCACCCACCAGAGACGATCTCGCTCCAGCTACAGACTGGCCCACAACTAGTAATGCCTCACTATATGCTTCATGCGTAAACTACCGAGACTATTACGACAATTTACTACCTCTGATCTTCAAACATGCCGCAGAGGGACTCAAAATACCTAGAGAATCTTATCTTATCACTTCTCTCTTGTCAAAGAACTCGAGCTAGTGGCATATTCTCACACAGACCTTTCTAATAAACGATTACTATATGCATGGAAAAGCGCTAAGCTCGCCAGGATCATACAGAGCCTGGAAATGGGAGGCAATCAGACGTGATCCATGTCTGATTTATCTTTGTGTGTGTGTGTGTGTGTGTGTGTGTGTGTGTGTGTGTGTGTGTGTGTGCGCGCATGCATGCCCGCACGAGCGCGCCTGCGTTCGTCTCTTATAAAATTTCACCCGTCAACACGTTTGTAATTAATTTTGTAATATTATTGTAGGAATACTCCACCTACAATAATATTAGTTAAAGACACTTATCGGCACTTAAGACTTTATATAAGATGTTGCTCACACAATAACTCTTAATCCTTGGAAAATATGAGGAAGGAACCTAGTGTTCCCAGTGTCAGTCCCAGACTTGTGAAACCTAACACTATACATTTAGATCCTGAGAAATTCAAAGATTGTCAAAGCAAATTATACTAAATGTCTAGAAGTAAATCCAATACAATGATATTAGTCATAACTTGTATGAATACAATATTATAGTTAACAAGAGAATTTTTCCATGAAAGCTGTATTTGACATTACGTTCGTCAACATGCCCGAAAGTTGCATATATTTAAAATATTTTGTATAAATAACTTGTAAAAGCATTATTCTGTAATTTTTCAGTGTTGCTTTCAATGTATACATAATGAGAGCAGCAGTGTATGTATACCGAGGGGTGCAAATGTCAGTATATATACACCGACAGCTTACTTAACCCCGATTTTATGAATTAAATCATTCTTGATTGGTTGTGTTCAAGATAAACATAGTTTTAATAACTCGTGAAGTCGATATTTAAATATAACAAATTAACTAACCCGTGTTCTTTGCTGTCCACTTATTAACGAATATTGAGTAGGTATACTAACCTATATGCCATGGTATCTTATTAATGAAAATAAAATAACAAAAAATATGAGCAAATATCCTAAACGCACTTGCAATATATAAAAAACTATTTTAAAACTTACAAAGCTCTAAATAATATATACCTAGGTTAACTACTGTATGACCTACTTCAGGGAACCTGTGTAACCCTAAAAAGCGTATACTCTTAACAGTATTTTACTGTTGCTAAGAGTGTCAAATGGGTAACAGTTTAACGAGTCTTAAACAGATTAACTTTTTTTCTATTTTTCTACTTTTACGTGGGTCCCCGTTTTCTGTTCACCTGTCAGTACTTTTGACTGTCTTTACTTACTGGCGTTGTGATACGTTATAACTGGTTACTTTCTATTGATAGAGGACAAACTAACCTGTTATAATCGGTTACTTTCTATTGATAGAGAACAATTTAACCTAACTAAATGTAATCTAACCTAAATAACAAATTGATAAATTTGCTGCAAACCTATTTGAGAAATCCACACAGAATTTGTGACGATGGGTTGCCGTATGTTCTCGCTACCTTCCATGAGGAGCACAATACACTAACCTCGTTGGCGGCAAAACTTAATTCATTTTATGCCCCTTGTTAACCAGTTTTATTGCCTCTCGTCTTTTATTTTATCTGAATCACTTGTTGCCAACCTGGTTACATGGAGCCTAGAAACACACTGCGGATGGTAGATAAGGAAAGGTTATCGCTGTAGTTTTGATTATCACGTGAATACGTAATAACCTTACAAGAGTATGGAATAAGCTTATACTGAATGAATAAAAAATACCTATACTGTCATTTCGTAATAATCTTACATAACGCAAATACGGAAAACTTTACATGCGCGAATAATGAATAATTTTACATTTTGGGCTTTTTTTTCCAGTTTGCCTTCGTGGAACACCGGACATAAGAAACTTATAGCATAAGGTAGAGCGCTCGGGTCAACACCAAATACTCTGGGATTCCATTTCCAAGCGATCCAAGACGCATGGCCAAGTCTCAAAGTCTTCTTGCTTGTCGGCTGTTGTAGATGGCATCCTGCGAGGGGTGGAAGCATACCTTGGAGCCGGGCTTTGAAAGATGGCATCCTGCGGGAGCCGCGCTTTGAAAGGAACTGAAACAAGGTAACAAACCTCTCTTAACCTGTAAACTAAATTATGCAAAACAAAAAAGCTGGTAAATACAGAGGTGAACTACTCGTGTTATTAATTATGCAAATTCTCCTATATGAAGTGGGCTGTGTAATGGAGACAGTTACATTTTGGGCTTGTATATTTATTTTTGGTATCCACCCCAAAAGAACACTTACCCTAACCTAGAATTTAACTCAATCTTGGTTAGATTTTGGTAAGGTTGGTTTACTTTTTTTCGGTTACTGATAAACGTTTTTACCCCAAACGACCCCAAGATTTAACTAACTCCCTTTCACAACCAACTTAACATTGGAAAAATTACAAAGTAACCTACGCAAGCCTGAAAACACTAATGATTCATCTCTATAATAGAAAAATATCATCCATATAATCTGAGAACAGATTGCATTTTAACCCTACACTAGTTTAGGTACAAGAGGTAAAGAACCGACAAGATGACTGTTTAGTGGTGAGACTTTCTTATCTGAAATCTCATAGGCTTTTCCGGAAATCTTAACTTAAGGTCGTAGTGTGGTATCAGTACACTATTGCCAGGTTAAGCTCTTTATTGACGCTCAGTATTACCCTACGAGACGGGCATTGCTTCCTGGTGGTAAATGTCTGTGTGAACTGATGGTAGGCTAAAGAATATTTTTTTTTATAAAAAAGATGACGCGTGAGGAAAAAAAGTAGTGGTAGTGGAAAGGCTGGTAGTGGAAGTAGTAGAAGTAATAGTGGTAGTAGAAAGTAGAGAGAGTAGTTTAATAGTACAAGAGAAAACAGGGAGTGAAGGGAGACAATAGTAATGATAGTAGCAATAGTAGTAGAAATGGGGTGGTAGTTTGTACTAGTAGAAGTGGGGTCAGTGCAGCAGTGCAGGAGAGCTGAGGGTCCACAACGGTAGGACCAAAAACACAGGTAGGAAAAAACTGAAGGACAGAACACACTTAGGCAGAATA
This sequence comes from Cherax destructor, assembly GCA_009830355.1. Lineage (NCBI taxonomy): Eukaryota > Metazoa > Arthropoda > Malacostraca > Decapoda > Parastacidae > Cherax > Cherax destructor. The sequence continues at coordinate 22,168 of WNWK01008561.1, forward strand.
AAGGAAAACAAAGAAAGAAAAAGGAAAAGATAGGAAAGGAGAAGAGTCAGGAAAAACAGAAGAAACGATCAGGTGAAGTCACGATTGTTCTGAAGTTTGGAGAATTTAACAATATAATGAGAAAGGCATCTACTGAGACAAAGGTAGGACTAGGATTCATACAAGGAAAGTTGTGTATACTCTACTTCGTCTTCACAGTCGCCGTCTTGTTTTAGCATCCCTCATACACAACTTTCCTTATATGAATCTTAGTCGTGGCTTTGTCTCTCTAGATGTCTTTTCTCATTACATTGTTAAATGCTCCACACTTAACACTCGTGACGATCTGAGCCTTTCTTATCTTCCTCTTTTTCCTATCTTTTTTCATTTCTTCTGCCTAGGCGTGTTCTGTCCTTCAAATTTTCCTCCCCTGTTTTTGGTTCTACCCCTTGTGGGCCCTTAGGTACCCTTTTCCTTGTCCTTGGACTGACCCCACTTCTACTTCTACTACTACCACTCCATTTCTACTACCATTACTATTGCCTCCCGTCACTCCCCTTTCTTGTGCCACTAAACTACTCTCCCTACTTTCTACTCCCACTACCAATACTTCTTTTTCTTCCTCTCTTGGTCCCGTCCTTGTCCCCCTCGCCTATATATACTGCCTCCCTCAATTTTGTGTTAGTGTGATTATGTAAATGATCCAAGTCGGACCGAAACGTAGTCGTAAGTTTCTCTCTCCGTGTGGGTTATTTGTGTATTTTTTTGTCTTTTTGTTCTTTAATAATAATCATCTATAATAATACCTGTGAGAGAAATATCTGAGGAAGAACTTAGTTTTTTTTTAAAGCCTACATACATTAGACTCCTGCATCTCATTGACGTCATAGGAGTTCGTCTCTCAACTGCATTAGCGTAATTTTGTTCGGTTGAAAGTCTTTTCACTGCACGAGAGCCATTAGAGTCTCAACACACATGCACAATGGCTGAAGGTCGTAGTGCCGACAGTAATGTATACACACAAAGACATGTAGCTCAACAAGACTTTACTGGGGCAACATTTCGTGCAAGGAGACGGTCATAAAATCATGATAAAGCTCGTAACGACTTGACCAAGTTCCTGGAGAGCGAAACGTTGCCATGATAAAATGGCGTATTAGTTCCACATGTGTCCTTTTACCTATCATGATGATAAAGCTCTCCTTAGAGCAAAATGTTGCCTCAATAAAGCCCTCCTTAGCTCAAAACATTGCCCCTATCAAGATTTTTGTTACATGTGTTTGTCTTCACATAAATACAATATAAATAATTCTCTAATATACAGACTAGGACAAGTTTCCTTATACTTGTTGCTCCTGTACGTCTAGCAGTAAAAGGTACTTGGGTGTGAGTCGACTGTCGAGGGGCGCATCCTAAGGGGTGGTCGTATAACTTAAATGAACTAAGGTAGGATAACTTTTATCTTGTAACTCAACAGTATAATTGAAATAGTCAGTTCAACCTCATAACAGCAAAGATAATCTAGTTACAGTTAAAAATATGTATTTAAGCTGGGTACAAGAAAAGACACTTCCGTCTAAGTTTACAATTTAACAAGACGTTTGCATATTGCACAAAGTAGGCGCCTGTGTTGCACATAACTGCCTGCCAACAAGTTCTTTTTGCATACGGACATACACACGTGTATACTTAACGAGCATATTATACGCCATCTACGTCCCTAAGAAAAGCTATTACGGTACATACAGAGTGTAGCTAAGTCGAATTTACTTCAATTTTTATTTTTAGAGTATTATTAACCGATGGGTGACACACAGCCTCCATGACTATTTCGTAAACATTCTTGAAACGCAATGAACCAAACTAACCTGAGGAAATTATACATTCATGAATTTTTCTAACTGGAATGAGTTGAGGTGGGTGAGGTCTGGCTAATAGTTTTCGCTTACGTAAACAATGACCTGGACGCCCGCCATATCCGCAGTCTCCACCAGGATCCTGATATGCTTCTGCGTGATCGAAAGAGCTCTTGTGTGGGGGTAATTCTTTTTACCAGACTTGTTAATTTATTCGTCAGTAATAAACCCTGACAAGAGTTGCAGTCATAGGAAGGCAGTACGGCGGAGGCGCGGCAAGGTGTGTCTAAGGACATTAAGGAAGAACAGATCCGATAGCGGATGGTTCTATAGTGGCCTACGACAGCAACCACCGCTGGCTTCCCCATGTTTGACTCATGAATTTGAGGGGGAAATCAGACATGCGTTCCTCGCCTTATGTTCACTGAACGTGAACCTTCTTAATTGTTTATGTGTACTTATCCACATCACGTTTCGGTCCTTTCTGAACCAATACCCAGCCACGATACTGACTTATATTCCTCTTTTTACCACTAGGTGAACCTAGGCAACAAGTGCAAAGATATTTGCCCATAGCCTCGTCCTGCCCAGTAATGCAACCCGGGACTTTCTGAGCTACAGTTAGTTTTATCTTCTTACAGCAACTATTTTATCGCCTCTTCCTTATTTTGCCATCGTCTGCAAGTAAGGATATGTAGGAGTTATCTTCTGTAATCGGGTCACTTTCATACACCAGAAACAGTATGTAAACTAATACTGATCCTCGCGGGACTCGACTCATTACAATTTCCCATTCTCATAATTCATCCCTAATGTTACTTATTTATTTTCTGTTGGCCAAGTACTTTATTATCCATTTTAAAAATATTCATGGGTAAGTTCAAAATGCATGTCACACAACGCATATCCATATTAATATATTTCATGTTGTGGCCTACTTCTCCAGTTTTATTAGTCTTCTGAGTCGTACTATATCAAAAGCTTTCTTACAATTAAAGAATTTACAGTCCATCCATCGCTCTCTTTCTTGTTCAACTTTTGGTTTGACCTTTTATTTCTAAATCTATGTTAGTGTTCTATGTTTTTTTTACCCTTGTTAATGTTTAAAAAAAATATAAAAAAAATTGGAAATTTCCACGCGTTACTTGTTAGGAAAGTGACCTGTTGAAAAACAAGGGACTCAGAATATAAACGATTATTGAACTCTAAATTGCTCTCGAGTCACCACTGTCCTGAGTTAATAGCTGTTTTAAGAAATACGGAAGTATAAAGAAATATAAGAGAAAAATGTAGGCGTTTTGAAAAAAATGGAGGCGTTTTGAAATAAAAAGCCGGATGTGGGTGTGATGCCCTGGAATTCGACTGACTCACTCTTAGCGGGCGGCTGCCACGTAGTCTCAAAAATTTTATGTACTGTCCTTAAACGATGCGCTATGAATCCCCTCAATTAAATTATACTTTCATCACTTATAATAAATTAAATGATTTAAACAGACTCAAAATAAAAATAATAAGTTATTGCCATAGTGTTCTATAATTGGTTTAGGAAATTTGTGGTCAGCTACACTGATGTTTACATCCAGGACTTAAACAGGAGTTATCGTAAAGAAATCAATTTAGAAGACATAGTGAACACCAGGGAAGACAATAACAGTATAAAATATTAGTAAATATAATAACTTTAATGTACAAAAAAAAAGTAAATATAAAGAAATAAATATCCAAAAACTAATATAAAAGAATAGTAAAGAAAAATACGAATTTCGGGAAGAATCAGGAAACGCAAGAACACTTTAGGAACTAGTGTACTTACACAGGACGTACACTGAGATGTGGAACACTTTAGGAACTAGTGTACTTACACAGGACATGTACACTGAGAGATGTGTATCTCTCGCTGTATATACAACCGATCAACCAACAAAACTTACACATACGATTACGTAATATCGCCAACGTGACCAACAGAAAAGAATACAAGCTTGACTAGAAGGTAGACACCTCACGGACTTCGTGGCCACAGTACACACGTGCCCATCACTCCTGTCCATGAAATGAGTTTCACAACACTGATCTCTTTTTGCAGTGACTAACCATTTGGACAGAAACCTAAAACAGGCAAAAAAAAATTATATCGCGGGTCTCTGACTCTGTAGCCGAAATCTACAGATTTATTCTTTTCCCTACATCGATAATATATTTTTTTTTTGGCACTACAATCAAAACGTATAATTTGTTGCACTTACAATAGTGTGACTCATGTTACAGCCAAGGGTGACGGGCATTTGATAATGTAATGTGTTCTTTTCTTCTTATACGTTTATCTGCAGTGACTATCCTCTCAAACTGTTGGTACAGGTATTTCTTCCTCTCCCTCCATCCCCTCTCTCTCTCTCTCTCTCTCTCTCTCTCTCTCTCTCTCTCTCTCTCTCATTCGCTTTTATTTATCAAGAATGAGTTCTAGAAGTCACTTGACCATTAAATCTTCAGTCTCATCTGGTAATAATTTGACCCATTATCGTGTGTGCGTGTGCATGTATATTTATTTTATTTTTCAATGTAATTATCTGTACGTAGCTATAATAGTAGATCAGCGTGACCCGTAAATAAGAGGTTAAAGTGTTCCTCCGACAACCACAATGTCCAAGAATTAGTCTTCGGACACAAGATACGTACAGGAAGGTTTCCTTACACGGATACTCATTCTCTTATTACGTCAGTTTCATAACGTAGTATCAACGTCGTTAAATAAGCCTATAAAATATTTACTTACCCATAAATATGCAAATCACAAAAACAGACCGTAATATGGACAACGAAGTGGCCAAGAAAAAATACGCCGCTCTGGCACCATTCATGGCGCAAGTGTGATCTGTGCTCAACCATCAGCACAACTAGGTACCTCGATGTTAGGTAACTGCAGTAGGCTTTATTGTTAAAGGATTCGTATGTATATGTGACATTGTTAGACAAAATATGTAAAAAACTAGTCCTGCGAAATGGCCATGTGGTTAATATAGTTTAGAGCTTATCGAATACACGAGCGTCTAAATATTAAATTATGTAACTTCTAAAATGGGGATTAAGGTTGGTTGGTTCATGGTGCCAAAAGAATACACGAGGTTCCTTTAACCTCCCTTGAATTGTATTCCTTAGAACGTAGGCGAGAAAGATATATTATAATCTACACTGAAAGCTTATGGAGGGGTTGTTCCCAAATTTCCACACCGAAATAACTCCTGCAAGATACCTCCAATGAAAAGCAGAACGCTATGAATACACTGAGAGAAAACTGAACTCTTCAAGACCCTCCCATCGTGCATAAGAATTACCAACAAGCCCCCTTGCTATGTTCAAGAGAGAACTTGATAAGTTCCGCAAGTCAGTTCCTGATCAGTCAGGCCGTGGACGATAGGCACCAAGCGCCTGATCGATCAGGCAAGCAACCTGAAGACCTGGTCTGGGATCGGACCGCAGTGACCCGCGGAAGTGACTACAAATAACTTACAGGTAACCAACCAAGAATGCTTTATCCTATAAAATTGGGATTAAGGTAAACTCTCAGCATACATATACATACTGTACACCTCACGGTGTGCATGTGTGTGGAAGGTTGCAAGTGCTGTGTAAGATGTAGCCACATACTGCGGTGAATAATGATGATAATTAAGTAGAAAAATAGGCTAACCTGAAGATCGGGGATTTCCCTTCTATGACGCACCTTCTAGGTGGTTACGCCCTTGTCGTACCCTTCAACCTTCCCATCCCTCCCCTCCCCTGTCGTTTATTCTCCAATTGCTCCAGTCATTTCCACTCCCTCACGGGAGGTTCCTTGACGCTGGTGAGGGGATCTTGATCTAGGGAACTGGATCTGTGCTCCAGTTCCCTGAATTGACCCTGAATACCTTCCATCCGCCCACATGCACTGTATAATCCTACGGGTTTAGCGCTCTCCCATGATTATAATTATAATTCCAGTCACTACCACCCTAAGGGGTGCAGCTCTCTCATCGTATACATGTTAAGACTAATTTAATCAATATTTTAGGGATTAAAGTATTTTTGTTTGGTGGTAAAAAGGTTAATGTGCAGCCTGAATGACCCTTATGCAGTCGATAGGCTGTAAACCCATTAACCACCAACCTCTCTCCAACCCCTTCCGTATCTCTTCCCCAATACCATCTTCCACCCTCTCTTGTCTCCCCCACTTCCACACCCCCTCTTACCTCCCCCAACACCTGTTCTCCCCAACTACCACCTTCCACCCCCTACTCCCACACCCTCTCTCCTCTTCCACGCACATCCTCCACCTTTACTTAGACTTCCCAGCTCATCTTCCACCCAATCTCACACCTACCTAATCATCCCTCCTCCCAAGTAGCTTTCCTCCACACAGTAGTGGAGGTAGGATCCGCACATAGCTTTAAGAAGAGGTACGATAAGACTCATGGAGCAGGGAGAGTGGACTTATTAGACTAGGAAAGAGGCGGGTCCAGGAGCTGTGACTCGACCCCTGCAACCACAAATAGGCTAGTATACACACACACAAGATGCTGTTACATCCTTTTCCCGGACTCCACATCCAGACAACTGATACCAGTGCTGCCAGAATTCAAGTCAATACCGTGGCTGAAACAAAACACTATTAACCCGCAGTTCGGAGAGGAAATATGTGACGTTTCAGAGCATCCTGGACCATTATTATGTCACTACAACGGAGGCTTGAAAATGCTCCAGGACGCTTCCCTACGTCGTCTTGAATTTCCTCCAAATCGCTGGTAAACAGTGAAAGACTTTATTTGGATCAATTAGCTCGAGTGGTTAACAACCCAGAAAGACAGTGTGGCTTACTTCAATTTTAGTCTGTTAGATCCTTATACAGTATGCCAACCACAACAGTCGACTAATACCCAGGTATTTTTTTTTAATACCGAGTAAGAGAGCGTCACTACTGCCATGGCTCGTCATGAGGTCATCGACCATCCCGCCGCCACTATGGCAGGCACTATGACAGGGGCGAGGCATGAGAGTGCGTCTGTCAGGACACGGACTGTCATATAAGAAGCCAATGACCGCTGATCACACCCGACAACTTCATTCATATATATATATATATATATATATATATATATATATATAATATATATATATAGGGAAGAAGAATGATTGTCACAGATTAGCGGGGAGACAGGGTAGAACAATGACGTCACATACAAGAAAATGGAATAGGGAGAAAATGAGTGACGTCACAACCCGGAGATACTCTTTGACGTCACTCATGGCAGAATATGGGAGCGTGACGTCATAGACCGGTTGCTGTGAGGCAGAGATGGAAGGTGGGGGGAGAAGAAACTGTAACTGAGAGATGAGAGAGCAGCTGAGAAGAGGAACGGAGAATGGGAGTGAAGTGGCAAGGGCTGAGGAATACATGAGACATGTGCAACAGTTGGGTATCATTATTGTTGAAACGTTTCGTCTACACAGTAGGCTTCTTCAGTCAAATACAGACAGCAGTAGCAGCGAAGTATCTGACTACATGACAGAAGCCTACTGTGTAAGCGAAAGTTTTCAACAATAAAGATATTAATGTGACTTATCAACTTGTCGGTATTTTATACCATTTTCAAGAGACTTTTAAAGTCCATACCGAGGCTATCTGCTGGCAAGTACCATCTACGTCTTCTTAGTATAAGGACTATCATACATTATCTAGATGTCGGAAGCTAGGAGAGTAAAGAAGGCTCTCTTCTCACCACTCCCTCCTGCCCCTGCCAGCATGAAACAAAGGGAAGACTACACCAGACCATATTGAAGATGCTTTTGAAGAGGTAGGTGCAAGTGAGGTAAGAGAGTGAGACTAATATAATTGGTTACAAAGGTGTGTAAGGAATGCACACGGACCTCACAGCTTGCATAACATCCTACTTGAAATTATGAATCGTCTTTGTTCCTGGTGTGTGTGGATGTTCCTTGGGAGTTGGTTGGGTCACTGGGTTTAAAGCCTATCGACAAAGCAATGGTCACTGAGGCTGCAGGTCACCTCTCTACACCACCAGTCAAGGATATTTTAATGCTTGGAATATGGATGCAAGTAAATTCTCAGTGTATATATACTGTAAGACATGCACTTCTAGGTGCATATACACTGAAAAACGTGTATTTCTCGGTGTATGCTGTATATCCTGTTAGTGCTTGTTGTGAGTGAATTGCCAGAAGATTGAAAATTGACAAATGCCAACACTGACAAAAGAAAACTAAAAATCACAGTACCATAGTTGGAACAAATCCCAAATAACCCACACTTAGATGAGGAAACTTTGCGACAACGTTTTGGTCCGTCTTGGAACTTTCAAGTCACAACAGTTGTAACTTGACAGTGGTCCAGGACGGAGCGAAATATCGCCATAAAGTTTCCTCAACTAAGTGTATTATTTGTGGCTGACAGAAGACAGGTAAGATTCACTGAATTATAGATCAGTGTCCCTAACAATAGTGCCATGCAAGCTATAAGATAAAATATAGAATGTACAACAGTGTTTCAATGATAATGATAGACACTTTATACATGTTCAATGAATAAAAAACTTTTTTTTTTTCAATTTTCTACTGAATCACACAGCAGATTATTTGAGAAACTTGAAAAATCAAGCTGGGGTAACAAGGCGACTACTTGTATACCTTACAGAATTCAAGAAGGGTGACAGAGTAACCAGTGAAGTACCCAAACTATAGGTGCTGGGCAACATACTCTTCTGCATCTTGTTTGCAGTCTGCTATAGTGCAATATTGACAGTCGGATGAGAGAAGGATGCTGAGGGACCTAGGTTAGGTAAAGTTTGTTAGGAAACAGGACATGTGTTTCCTGACGCGGGTCTTAGTCATATGATGACCCACAGCTGGAGCATTTGGTCATCTGACCGAGGCCTTCCACTGGCTTACCCTTCCACCTCTTTAAAAATTATGGTTGTAATTATAACCACTGTATAGCAGCTACATCAGAAGGACCTGATCAGTCTACAGGAAAGGTCAAACTCAACCAGGATCTAGGCCAGAGATGGATCCAACATACAACAGTACCAGCCCTCCCTACAGCTCTGCCTTTGACCCAGATGTTCTGGTCCACATTCTATGAGCTACATGTTTCACTGCACCACAGGTACGTTGGCCAATATCTAAAAAGCTAACCGTCAAGACATTCTTCCACATATTCTTCCTCATTAACAAACAAAAGAATTCTCAAAATCTGATTAACAAAATAATTTAATACAATGTCACTATATTACTACAAACATTCAAAGAAAGGACAAAAATAATAATCACTAAGCTTACAATAATAATAATAGCTAACTTTTTTTTCCCCAAATACATTGTCTTTCCAATAAAAACACTAAACATTCTCTTATAATATATCTAAGAAAGAACCATCAACTCTTATACTAAACCATTAACATAAAACATGAGACAAAACTTGCAAGACTTTCTTTACAAGATATCAACCACAATCACATTTATTTACCCAAAGTTTACTAAAATTAGTTTACAAAATATTGAAAAATAAAAATCAATGGGACATAGGTTTCATATTACTTACTAGATGGAAAAAAATATAATTCACGAAAACAAAGAAATGGAAACAGTATATATTTTTCCGCATATACACATCGTGTGGTGTATATCTCTCGGTATATATGTTGCGAGTTTGATCCCTATTTTAAGGATTAAAGTATTCTTTGACTGGTGGTTAACAGATGACACGCAGCGTTAATAACCCTTGTAGCTAACCGTTTTATGCCTAATTAATAAGTTACACCAGCACTTCATTACTCAACAACGAGTCGTTGCAGGGAGCCAGCACTTCTCTGGGCATCCTGACGCGCTATACTCTCAAGGCCCTCAGCATCACTCCTACACACACTTACCTCCGAGGAGCAGGAAGAAAAAAACTGTGAAGGTTATTTCTACTGAAAGATGCGTCACCACCACCGGAAATTACTTCTACTGAATGAAATGAGAATCTCATCATAACATGTTGGTAACATTGTGTAAGTCGTACTGGAGACCCAACTGGCGGCCTTGCAATTGCTAGAGCACAACTTCACCAGTGTACCATAAGTCAGTTCAAGCATTTATTAGTTTCTTCAACAAAGTGCGGGTTATTGGTGAATTGATCTACCCACAGTACTGCGATTTTTTTTATTCTTCAACATATTATCAAATAATATTTAGATACAATAATAATAATAATAATAATAATAGTAATAGTAATAATAATGCCTTGTATTCTTAGTCCATTGTCAAGTATTTTATATATAAATCTGTGAAGTTTGCGTGAAGATTCGTACGTATTTTAATATAATTTTTAAATACAAATGTTGTACAAGACTGATCATTTTTTATCTAGTTTAAAAAAATCGCTTTCAAGAAATTCGTTTCGTATGTGTAAAATTGACGGCTTACGTTGGAGTTTTATATCTCCCAATTATGACGTACCTGCCTAGTTATCGTTATATTCTACTTAAAAAATTATGTAAAGGAATCACCCCTGAACACACACACACGAAGCTAGGGGGAAGTAAATATGGCAAGCAGCAAGTTGAGGGGTGGGGCCAGGAGCTAAGACTCACCTCTGCAACCACATATCGGTGAGCGCTCGTGCGCTTGCTCACTCGTTCATTCACTCATACACGCACACAAGCAAACTCACATACGCACACACACATCCTTAAATCCTACTTGAATTTTACGACAAGGTGACAGAAGACAAGAGAGGAGTGGGTAGACTGCATTTTCTTGGGCTGTAAGAAAGCTTTCGACACAGTTCTACACTTGAGATTAGTACAAAAGCTAGAGGAGCAGGCAGGAATAACATTAAAGGCACTGCAATGCATCAGAGAATACCTAACAGGAAGGAAACAACGAGTCATGGTACATGAAAGGTGTCAGAGTGGGCACCAGTGACGAGCGTGGTGCCCCAGTCCTAGGGCCCGTGCTATTTCTGATATATGTTAATGACCTGACGGAGGTGTCCCTGTTTGCAGACGATGTGATGCTAATGCGAAGAATTCAATCGGATGAGGATCAGATAGGACTACAAAGGGACCTGGACAGGTTGCAAGCCTGGTTTAGCAACTGGCTCCTAGAGTTTAACCCACCAAATGCAAAGTCATGAAGATTGAGGAAGGTCAAAGACGACTACAGAGTACAGGCAAGGGAGCCAAAGACTGCAAACCTCACTCAAGGAAAAGGATCTTGGGGTGAGTATAATACCGAGCACATCTGAGGCGCACATCAACAGAATAACTGCTGCGGCATATGGGCGCCTGGCAAACCTAAGACTCTATACACCGTGTACGTCAGGTCCATATTGGAGTATGCAGCACCAGTATGGAAACCACACCTGGTCAAGCACGTCCAGAAATTGGAGAAAGTGCAAAGGTTTGCAACAAAACTAGTCCCGGAGCTAAGGGGTATGTCCTACGAGGAGAGGTTAAGGGAAATCGACATGGTGACACTGGAGGACAGAAGGGATAGGGAAGGAGGGGACATGATAACGACATCAAAAATACCGAGAGGAATTGACAAAATGGATAAGGAGAGAATGTTTCAGAGATGGGACACAGCAACAAGTGTTGGTTATGTGGACAGTGTGGTGGTGGTTGTGTGGACAGTGTGGTGGTGGTTGTGTGGGCAGTGTGGTGGTGGTGTGTGGACAGTGTGGTGGTGGTTGTGTGGACAGTGTGGTGGTGGTTGTGTGGACAGTGTGGTGGTAGTTGTGTGGACAGTGTGGTGGTAGTTGTGTGGACAGTGTGGTGGTGGTTGTGTGGGCAGTGTGGTGGTAGTTGTGTGGGCAGTGTGGTGGTAGTTGTGTGACAGTGTGGTGGTGGTTGTGTGGACAGTGTGGTGGTGGTTGTGTGAGACAGTGTGGTGGTGGTTGTGTGGGCAGTGTGGTGGTAGTGTGTGGCAGTGGTGGTAGTGTGGACAGTGTGGTGGTGGTGTGTGGACGGACAGTAGTGTGGTGGTGGTGTGTGGACGGACAGTAGTGTGGTGGTGGTGTGTGGACGGACAGTAGTGTGGTGGTGGTGTGTGGACGGACAGTAGTGTGGTGGTGGTAGTGTGGGCAGTGTGGTGGTGGTTGTGTGGACAGTGTGGTGGTGGTTGTGAGACAGTGTGGTGGTGGTTGTGTGGACAGTGTGGTGGTAGTTGTGTGGACAGTGTGGTGGTAGTTGTGTGGACAGTGTGGTGGTGGTTGTGTGGGCAGTGTGGTGGTAGTTGTGTGGACAGTGTGGTGGTAGTTGTGTGGACAGTGTGGTGGTGGTTGTGTGGACAGTGTGGTGGTGGTTGTGTGGACAGTGTGGTGGTAGTTGTGTGGACAGTGTGGTGGTAGTTGTGTGGACAGTGTGGTGGTGGTTGTGTGGACAGTGTGGTGGTGGTTGTGTAGACAGTGTGGTGGTGGTTGTGTGGACAGTGTGGTGGTGGTTGTGTGGACAGTGTTGTGGTGGTTGTGTGGGCAGTGTGGTGGTGGTTGTGTGGGCAGTGTGGTGGTGGTTGTGTGGGCAGTGTGGTGATGGTTGTGTGGGCAGTGTGGTGGTGGTTGTGTGGACAGTGTGGTGGTGGTTGTGTGGGCAGTGTGGTGGTGGTTGTGTGGACAGTGTGTGGTGGTTGTGTGGGCAGTGTGGTGATGGTTGTGTGGGCAGTGTGGTGGTGGTTGTGTGGACAGTGTGGTGGTGGTTGTGTGGACAGTGTGGTGGTGGTTGTGTAGACAGTGTGGTGGTGGTTGTGTGGACAGTGTGGTGGTGGTTGTGTGGACAGTGTGGTGGTGGTTGTGTAGACAGTGTGGTGGTGGTTGTGTGGACAGTGTGGTGGTGGTTGTGTGGGCAGTGTGGTGGTGGTTGTGTGGGCAGTGTGGTGGTGGTTGTGTGGACAGTGTGGTGGTGGTTGTGTGGACAGTGTGGTGGTGGTTGTGTGGACAGTGTGGTGGTGGTTGTGTGGACAGTGTGGTGGTGGTTGTGTGGACAGTGTGGTGGTGGTTGTGTGGGCAGTGTGGTGGTGGTTGTGTGGGCAGTGTGGTGATGGTTGTGTGGGCAGTGTGGTGGTGGTTGTGTGGGCAGTGTGGTGGTGGTTGTGTGGGCAGTGTGGTGGTGGTGGTTGTGTGGGCAGTGTGGTGGTGGTTGTGTGGGCAGTGTGGTGGTGGTTGTGTGGGCAGTGTGGTGGTGGTTGTGTGGGCAGTGTGGTGGTGGTTGTGTGGGCAGTGTGGTGGTGGTTGTGTGGGCAGTGTGTTGGTGGTGGTTGTGTGGACAGTGTGGTGGTGGTTGTGTAGACAGTGTGGTGGTGGTTGTGTGGGCAGTGTGGTGGTGGTTGTGTAGACAGTGTGGTGGTGGTTGTGTGGGCAGTGTGGTGGTGGTTGTGTAGACAGTGTGGTGGTGGTTGTGTGGACAGTGTGGTGGTGGTTGTGTGGACAGTGTGGTGGTGGTTGTGTAGACAGTGTGGTGGTGGTTGTGTGGGCAGTGTGGTGGTGGTTGTGTAGACAGTGTGGTGGTGGTTGTTTGGGCAGTGTGGTGGTGGTTGTGTGGGCAGTGTGGTGGTGGTTGTGTGGACAGTGTGGTGGTGGTTGTGTGGGCAGTGTGGTGGTGGTTGTGTGGACAGTGTGGTGGTGGTTGTGTGGACAGTGTGGTGGTGGTGTGTGGGCAGTGTGGTGGTGGTTGTGTGGGCAGTGTGGTGGTGGTTGTGTGGACAGTGTGGTGGTGGTTGTGTGGACAGTGTGGTGGTGGTTGTGTGGACAGTGTGGTGGTGGTTGTGTGGACAGTGTGGTGGTGGTTGTGTGGGCAGTGTGGTGGTGGTTGTGTAGACAGTGTGGTGGTGGTTGTGTGGACAGTGTGGTGGTGGTTGTGTGGACAGTGTGGTGGTGGTTGTGTGGACAGTGTGGTGGTGGTTGTGTGGGCAGTGTGGTGGTAGTTGAAGATTCAGTTGAATCACAGAGATGTTAGGAAGTATTTTGTCTGTCATAGAGTTATCAGAAAGTGGAACAATCTGGAGAGTGATATAGTGAAGGCAGGATCCACACTTAGCTTTAAGAAGAGATACGAAAAAGCTCATAAAGCAGAGAGAGAGTGGACCTAGTAACGACCAGCCAAGAGGCAGGGCCAGGAGCTGTGAATCGACCCCTGCAACCACAAATAGGTGAGTACTCTCTCTCACACACACCACTTGAAACAAGTGAGCTACCGGAAATAAGGGTTTAGAGACCATACCACAGAATACTAAACCACGAGGCAGAAGAGGCCTTCCTACGCAATACTAAACCACAAAGTTGCAACAGAGGAAGCTGTAAAAAACTGAAGAACTAGTCAGAATAGACTGGTAGCAACATAAACAAACTCAAAGACTGAATCTTACATTTACCGGAACCAGACGCGACATGAAGCACAAGGGTCCACAGACACCCACTCACCTCGTCAGGTGGATCAAGGCTAAGCTATTCAACTCACCTGAGAAGAAGAAAAAAAACACGAATTAGATTTTTATATTCATGGTTAAGCGTTAAACCCGTCTCCCATCGAGGCAGGTTACCCAAAAAAGAAGAAACGTAGTTTTCTTCTCTTTACATTTAGTAATTTATACAGGAGAAGGGGTTACTAGCATCTTCCTCCCGGCATTTTAGTCGCCTCTTACGACACCCATGGCTTACGGAGGAAGAATTCTTCTTCACCCACACCCACACAAACACCCACACACACACATATACAACACAGGGTGGAGGAGGCTCGAAGTTCCTTCGATGGGTGTACATCCGTCGTGTGTATGCCGTAAGAATGTATTTTAATCCATATTTAAGGGACAAAAGAATTTTTGATGTTTAAGGACATGTGTAATCAATAGGCTTTAAAACTTAACAAACCACATCTAAGATCACATTTAATGGCTGTCAAAGCCGTGCCATAAATTTTTTATGTCTAGTAACGAGCATTAACGTCTAAGAACTGTACTTTGACATTTATCAAAGAGGAACTAACTTCACAACAACAATACCCTTAACCATAAAACTTAAGTTACAGTAGGCTCAAAGGTCGATTTAATTTACCTCCACTTGAAAGTTCGTATAAAATTAGTTACAAACAATAATCCTATATTATCGGCCAAATTTATCTATGATTCTAAATGGCAGACATCTTGAGGTCCGGCCTTGATACTGGTAAAGGGCCCTTGATTCGGAAACTTGGATTTACCTTTAAATCCTCCGGATTTAGCTTTTCTCGGTGATATAAATAATAAATAATCTCGAGTCTCCACATCACCCTGTTTATCCTTCCTCTAGTAACAACCATGGTCCTTTGTGTATATTCCCGGTATATACAGTGAAAAATGTGTGCATATACGCAGAGTTGTCTATATATACTGAGGTGTATATCTGTGTGTATTCACTTGAGATGTTTGCATCTCTCGGTGTATATACACTTAGGTGTATATCTTTAGTGTATATATACTGCGATGTATGAAGCGTATAAACAGTGAGATGTGTGTGTATATACGTTGTTTGAATACAATGAGGTGTGTGCATCTCTCAGTGAATATACACTTAATTGTATATACACAATGGTGTACATCTCTCAGTGTATGTATACTGCGAAGTGTATATACGCTAAGGTGTGTATGTTTAAGTGTATATTCACCGATTTATGTAGCTGTGTATATACAGTGGAAGGTGTGTATAACTTCATGTATATACAGATATACTGTAAATGTATACACACTTATGTGTATCTCTCAGTATATATACATTGAAATTTGATTATGGTAAATAAATTTTATAATCCATTGCAACCCGTACTGAGCAATTTTAAATGTAATTTCTTTAAACAAAAGCATTTTCCCAACACATCAATGTACATACGTATTTCACTGTAAACTGTTAGGCTATAAATATCCTTCTTCTAAAGCCACCTTGTTCGTCCTCAAACAAAATCTCTGACCTTCCCTTCACTTTTTCGGTAACAATACTGTCATACATTTCACCTTTTTAAGAGATTAATGGGAATTTAGAGCCTATCGACTATACGAGGGTCATTAAGGCTGCATGAATGTAACTTGTTCACCAACCGTCAAAACTAGTTTAATCCCTAAATAGAGATATACATCTCTGTGTATATATCCTGTGTATTTATCTGGTATATTCAACCTAATTATCCCCCTATATTTTATGTAATCTCTCTCTTGTTCCTGTTCTCTTTATATAAAAAAATCGGCATGATCTTTGACAATTCTTAAGTTCCTTCGCTTCTTTTTTCATACACACTGAACACATACATCAACCTACTCTCAACTTGCATTAATTATATTTGAAACTCATTGCGTATCGTGGCTGTTATCCATCTCTGGTTCGTATAGTCATTATACTCTCCCAATAATTTCCAAGAAAAAAATGTTGAACCCGTTGGCATGACGCAGAGCTAACGTTTACACTCATAATCTACGGAATCTTCCCTCAACTATAGTTTCTTTTTATTAATAGTCAAATTGTGTGCATCAGCAGTGTACTGCCACCCTGCTCTAGATAATAGTTACACAGTGGGAACAAAAGCTAGCTATTCTTTCCTTATCATATTCCATCATACAGAGAGGGGTTTTACATGAGGTAATGACCCATCAACCTGAGCTGGGAGACTTCCACAGAGATGAGGCTATCGTCCAGCATTACACTTAGCTTCAGTAGCTATAGAAGCTTTAAAGGTTTTGTTCCAGCAGAGCTGGAGTTACTGTTACTTGGTAATTACAATGTCTCAGGATGGCTCATCCCACGCACACAGAAAGATGACAAAGCTTCAAGGATAAATGAGAGAGCACTCTCCAAAGATCTGAGTCATTCTTTTTCTGGTGTTATTCCACGCTTCCTCGCATATATATTTCTCACTTTTTATCCTCTCGCTCTTTATCTCCCTCCCTCTCTCTCTCCCCTCTCTTTAAAACAAGAGATAGATATTGTTTTAAACAGCAATAGCTAATATTTTCTCTGGGTCATCCAAACAAGGCGGGACCCACACGCCCTCCCTTGGGGCTCACACCTCACTTATCTATATCATATAACTCATTCAGTGATGTTCGTACAGGCGCTCACTTTACAGTGACTTGTTGGGTTGAGTAGTCGATACCAACATTATTTCTTCTGATATTTTATCCCGAATATATCATGAAAAATACTGAGTTCATCTAAGGAATTTTCAGCTAGACGGTGACTAATGTATTATAATTATATTTATGTGAAGCGATAAACCCGTGTGGGTCAATCAGGGCACAAGCATCATAAGGCTGTAAGGCTGCACACCACTCGTTTCACTAACATCCAAGAGAAATTTAATCCCAAAAATGGAATTAATGGAAATTTTCTATATCTATACGCATCTGTGTATAGTATACACTACGCTGCTCCTAGAGATGGGACACGTATTCTAGCAAGTAGGAGTAATAAATTATGCAACATATTAACGTAACAAATTTGTCGAATAGAAAAATGCGCCAAGATTGCGTGTGTTTTATTTATATGTTTAACCTGACATGGGCGTCTTTATTTTTGTTTTTATTCTTTCAACTTCATGTGAAATCACCCTCTCTTGTGTGTTCTCCAACCCCTGTATGGAGCCCGCTTTTAATGTTACTATTCAGGTCAGTACTTCTTTAAACCCTCAGGGAAGTGGAAGGGAAGGACTGCCTTGAAGCTGGTAAGGGACTTTTGATCTAATGTATTGCAGCTACTCTCCCTTTCCTTGAATTAAACTTGATTACCTGAGGGCCCACCTAGGTATGTATCAACATAGTCAGGGACCACCTAAGTATGTGTCAACATAGTCAGGGACCACCTAAGTATGTGTCAACATAGTCAGGGACCACCTAAGTATGTGTCAACATAGTCAGGGACCACCTAAGTATGTGTCAACATAGTCAGGGACCACCTAGGTATGTGTCAACATGGTGAGGGCCCACCTAGTATGTATCAACATAGTCAGGGACCACCTAGGTATGTGTCAACATGGTCAATGGACCACCTAGGTATGTATCAACATAGTCAGGGACCACCTAGGTATGTGTCAACATGGTCAAATGGACCACCTAGGTATGTGTCAACATGATGAGGAACCACCTAGGTATGTGTCAACATGGTGAGGGATCACCAAGGTATATGTCAACATGGTGAGGGACCACCCAGGTATGTGTCAACATGGTGAGGGACCACCTAGGTATGTCAACATAGTCAGGGACCACCTAGGTATGTGTCAACAGTCAGGGACCACCTAGGTATGTGTCAACATAGTCAGGGACCACCTAGGTATGTGTCAACATAGTCAGGGACCACCTAGGTAGGTGTCAACATGGTCAATGGACCACCTAGGTGAAGGGCCACCTGTGTCAACACGGTGAAGGATCCACCTTCTACCAAACTATAAACTAGTCAATGCACAATATTATATCAATTATACCTAAAAACAACATTAGCTGATAATTACTGGCTAACACAGAGTGGCGTGTGATGCAACAGCCTCCAAAATGTCTGCTGGTGGAAAACAAATCAGGTATGCAGTAAGAAATAGTTTTCACGTGACCTGTCCGCGGTCTACTGGTTGAGAGTCACTGCTATAGACGACGATGTCTGTAACAGAAGTGACCGATCTCCCTCATGCTTCCTCATTTCCCCTTACTCACAAGACTTACACTTTGAAGAGCAATCTAATGACATTTCGGTCCGTCTTGGACTAGAGTCAAGTCACAATGGTCCAGAACGGATAGAAATATCGCCTTAAGTGAAGTGTTTAACCTTTCCCTGGGGTAAATGGTAGTGTATTTTGCTTGTCAGGAAAAATGGAAAAAATACGAATGATGTATACGTATATATACAGGCGCCAAACATGTGTCGCAAGTGTCTTGAGTGAGTGAGAACAAGTAATCCACATTCTTGGACTTGCTTTAGCTTTGCCGATGTAGCCAGGGTGTTGCGAAACATGACCAGTGTTAGCGTGTCAGTCGGCTCTCTCTCTGAAGGCTAAGTAAAGGTTAGCTACAGACATCTGGATATCACGAGGAAACACTTCAGACGTCCAATTAACTCAAAGAAAACATCTAGATAACTCAAAGAAATCAACTGGATAACTTAGATTAACGTATATCTGTATATAATATGTGTGTGTGTGTGTGTGTTTTTGTGTGTGTAAAGAAAAAGGTATTTGATGTGTAAGATCTATAATTCATAATCCCATGTTGTATTTAGTATCTGCGAGACATCTATGATCCATGTTAGGGAAAGTAGCAGGATTGGTGGTAATTTATTCATCAGGAAACAAAACAAGTTTAACATGCACTGGATTACGGGAGCTTGGCTTTAGTTACTATTTAAAAAAAAAACATTGGATCAGTGCACTGCATAGAAGTGTCCTATGATTATGGTCAGTGGAAAAAAATGGTTAGGCCAGTTAATGAGGAATGAAGTCTATCGACCACACGAGGTTTACTGAGGTTGCAGGGAACCTGTTCTCCACCAGTAAAGAATACTTAATCCCTAAAATAGGGATTAAAGCAAACTCTTGGCATATAGACACTGAGAGACATTCACCTCACGGTATATATATCCTAATGAAATGAGATGATTAATGCAAAATTACATTTCCTGACCGAACACCTGTGGGCTAATGACCTTGAGGCGAGTTTCAATCCCCTGCCAGCGTCCTTCACTGGATAGAGGTTTTGCTTTGCTCAAGGAACTTAAACTTTCCGAGCGACAGAAAAACCAGATGAAAGGGTGTGGTCCTACCTGCTAGAAGGTGGCTTGCTGTAGGGTCACTGGCGTGCATTTTCAAGTTCCTGCTGCATCACGATCTATTTCATATCGCTTTCAGTTAATGTTTGCATTACCAGGAAGTCACAACTAGAGATCATCACCCCACCTCCCGCTCACACTCAGGGACCACTGCTATTTGTAGTATATATGTGAACGACATGTTGGAAGAGATGAGTCTGACTTTATCAATACACTACAGGGACATAAACGGAAGACAGAGAAGATGACGTAATTATTCCCTCAGCCTAAGAGTATGTTTCAGTACTGTAGTTTTGACGGATCTGAAGCACAAGCAGATCACTAACCATATGATGTTTTACTGTAATTATATATGACAATAGTTACCTCTCAAGTAGATCAAATATTTCCCCTCAACTAAATCAATTAATAGTTCCCTCCTCAAGTCAGTGAATTAGAGGAACCACAGACCAAATTTTACTGTTAACGAGTTAACTAAGATCACCGAGTTAGTTTTTCACTTCCCCTCTTCCTTGAATCGAACCTGAATACCTCAGAAACCCCTACGAATTTAGCGCATTCTCACGATTAAAATAAATAAAAATAAAAAATAATTCCCTCTAGTCAGTCTAGAACATGTACGTTATAGATATCCGTCAAGATAAATTATGGTTACTCTACAAGCTATAACGCCTCTACAAGAAATGGTTAATGCTCAGTTCAGGGGGTTCCATTTTTTATTATGAAAGTTTTCAAATATAAAGTGGGTTGTGCAATGGTGCTAGTTATATTTTGCGTAAATGGATTGTTTTTTAAACCAAACCAACTCAAATATAGCCGAACGTAACCTACCTAGAATTTGTCACAATCTAAGTTTGGTTCCGTTAGGTTTGATTTGGTCGGTCGGTTTTGTTTGGTTACCAAAGAGCTTTTATCCCATTTGCCCTGCATTGCACAATTCATGTAATGTTGAAAAATTTACATAATATATAATCCCTAACTTCAAAACGGAGTCCTTAAACTAAATATTAACCGAAGAAATACCAAGGATAAAAAACAGTAATGAAAGCCACCGACAGAAATTTTACAATATAATTATAGGCTTATGCTAGCGTAGAAAGGTAATAATTTTAGAAACAAAACTCGCCCAATACATCAAGATAAATTATCTGGGACTTTAAATACGTTAGACAAACATGGCAGAATGGTTGGGTGTAGGATCTGCCTAGTATGGGTCAGTAGGTCCACTGCAGTACTCTTCTATGCTTACGTTCTTAAAGCCTATTACTGACATGCCTATATGGTATTTCCACCAAACCTACGGTAGGTACTAGCATAGATCTACATACCATTAGGGCACGCTGAGTCAGTAGATGAAGATGTAAACATGTTCTAATTCTTCAAGGAATCTCGCTTCCAGAATCGTTTTAGACAATGATGAAAGGTAAGAGACGCCGCTGGGTCAAGATTTATTGCTGCTGCGCGTCCTAAGCATGACAAGTAGTCCTAAGAGCAGACACAGATGGTTATCATATGCAGATCTGCAGTCAGCTGGTTCGGTGTTGGTGGCAGAAGCGTTTTGTTCATTTGTGAATATTTTTAACGGGGGTCTTTGTCAGCTGACCCTCTCACTTAAGGAACCGCCGGCTTACTGGTGCTGGGTATTAGTGATTAACTGCCAGCTTACTGGTTGTGTGTGATAAACTAATCGCTGGCATACTGGTTTTGAGTATTAATATTAATATTACGTAATCGCTAGCTTGCTGATTTTGGATATCAAGTGATTAAGCCAATCACTAACCTTTCCAGCGCTTTATATATACCATAACTAAGATTACCAGAACTAGGTTCTCCAGGTCATTCACAAAGTCAAATTATGTCGTAATTACCATCGAGTAGACAGCTGGTTAACTTTAGAGCTGCAGCCTAACTGGTCATAGCTGCTGCCTAGCTGGTTATAGCTGCTGCCTAACTGGTCATAGCTGCAACCTAGCTGGTCATAGCTGCAACCTAGCTGGTCATAGCTGCAACCTAGCTGGTCATAGCTGCAACCTAGCTGGTCATCAACTGCAACCTAGCTGGTCATCAGCTGCAACCTAGCCGATATCAGCTGCAGCTCAGCTGGTTATCAACTGCAGCCTAGCTGGTCATCACGTGAATGCATTACAACAAGCAAGATAATCATTGCCACATTACATTCATGGGTAAGCGCTAAACCCGTAAAACCCACACAGCTCCTGGGTAATGGCAGACAATAAGGTACTATACAAAAACGGGGAAGGGAAGAGCCCGCCCCAAGGAAAGCTGGAGAGAAAGTGGCAAGGCTCCTTGAGCTCCCAGCTCTGGCTGGCTGCATCACTATGCGGACCTGAGTAGCAGTCTATATAAAAGGCAGATACCCCCGAGGCATATTGCGTCCGGTGCGAGAGCGGAGGCTGCAGCAGTTGCAACTGCTGTAATCTATTGTAAATCTCTTCTATAAGCTCAATATTTTGTAAATGCGATTGAAAAAAGTACATCCAAAACTGAAGAACCCTTGGAAAAAAAGTCTTCGTGTACATGCTCTTCAATTTTGCATCTACCTTTTAATCCCATGTACAAAAAAAGTATGCGAGAGAGAGGAGCTTATCTACACTGAGAATTTGCCTTGATCAATGCTTTAGGGATTAAAGTGTCCTTGTGTAGTCGATCCAATCTACAACAATGACGCATAATGTTGATAAGTGATATTTTATTTGTCAAGAGAAAATGAATTTTTTTTACTGAAGTTGTTTACTGTTAATGTGGTGTAAAACCTATCAATTAAACAAGGGTAATTAAGCGCACAGATATTCAAGTAAAATTCAACATTATATAAAGTTTGATATACACAACTTGGAGTATGCTTAAGAAAGCCACAAATTATTTTAGACAAAGGTATATTTTTATTATTAATATCGTTATTATTATTAATTAGAGGAAAACGTGTGTGGGAAACAAATAAAGACAGAAGGCGTGATCATGACTTGAATTCTCTCTTACACAACCAGTTTTTGTTCTACCTTCCTCCCTCCCTCTTAGTTTTTGAGGATCTCCGGGTGAGGCAGGGGAAGTGTCCCACCATACCTCAACACCACACCCCACAACACCACACCCCACAACACCACACCCCACGACACCACACCCCACAACACCACACCCCACAACACCACACCCCACCCCACAACACCACCGCTATGACGAAACATGCAAGCTTTTCTTAAAACTACCTCTCTAGGAAATATACTCTCTCATTTCCTAAAAATAGTCAACAAACGTCAAGTAGAGGTTAGAAGACATTTTATCCCTGAGATACAACACATCCCTAATCGTTTCTGGTTAGCCAGCTCGGGGCATAAAGTAGCCACAGTGATGTAGATGGGATAGGATATTTCAGTGTTTTGCTGTACCATAATATCCCCGTTCTTCTGGATTATACTATATTTCACCAGGCGGCGCTAAACACTATACACGAGTCATAAAATGTCATTGTAGACGCCTAAGTGGATTACTTGTTCAAGATGATCTAGTGTCAAGTACACCTGTGGAATGCATAAAATCGGAGGAGTCCTTGGATTTCAAGGATATTTTAATTATTATTGCATTTAGTGTAGTGATCATCCTTCCGCTAATTGCAACCTTATCTGTCCATTCAATTATTATTATTATAATCAAATAGAAGCGCTAAACCACAGGGGTTATACAGCATCTGTCCATTCAAGCTGATGGAAATGAGTCGTAATTAACGTTTTCTTCCATTTGGCACTCTGTTTTGATGGGAACTGGCATATAAGTTAAAAAAATCTGATTGCATCTTTCCGGGATGTCACGAGGTATTCTTAAAAGAATTACGAAATAACGTTTTTTGCTTCGAGTGCCCAAGGTGTGTAAAGGTGCACAGATCACATGTTATGAACTCGGGTGACCTGGGTCAAGAAACATCCGTCAAGCAACTGCGATTAAATATATAAGCAGAAGCAGGCTAAGAGTGATGCCCAAAACGAAATCGATGTGTTGTCCAGAACAATGCTGATGTTCAGAACGAGAAAAAATCGTAATGAGCAAATTAAGAAAAAAAAATTGGTCAGTAATTAAACATGAGGCTACGTGTGGTGGTTATTATAGAAATGAATACTATTATTTATTACCATGCGCCACTGCTGCTATGTCAAATATAAGTTTTGCACATTTCCCACCATTAACAGCAATAATAATAATTTTTACTTCTACAAGTACATGTACAAGGCATACAGGCCTAGCTGACATCAATGTCACTACTATATGGAAAGACCTTTGTTATGCAGAGCATTTCGGACAAGTTAGGTCAATTTTCTCCCCAGGATGCGACCCACACCAGTCGACTAACACCTATTTTACTGATAGGTGAACATAGACAGCAGGTGTTTTAAGGAAACACGTCCTAACGTTTCCACCCGTACCGGGATCGACCCCCCGGACCTCAGTGTATGAGCTGAGTGCGCTAGCGATCAAGCTACGGGGCACTGATTATCCCTCCCAAGCAAATCATTGTACTCCACTGCTTTAATTCCTACTAAGCAATTTCCAATAACTCTGATGC
Source organism: Cherax destructor (assembly GCA_009830355.1). NCBI lineage: Eukaryota > Metazoa > Arthropoda > Malacostraca > Decapoda > Parastacidae > Cherax > Cherax destructor. The sequence continues at coordinate 46,376 of WNWK01008561.1, forward strand.
TTTTATGCCTACCCAACAAGTCTGAATGCACTGGGAAAAATCACAATAACGGGAATTAAACTCAAGGTTATGTGTGCACGGAATCTATTAATTAGTCATGATACAGCATTGGCACCTGTTAATATTACCTAATGAAGACTGTTCCTTTCCAGTGTAACCATATTGTATTGGTAGAGCATAGGCTTCGCTCTCACGAAACCCCGGGTACGATTCTCGTTTAATTTTCCTCGAATTTGAGTAAGGTCCACTTACTATTGCTGAAAGTTTGAAGCCAATCGATTAGGTATCCTCCAGTCTTAGCTCGGTATCTAACGATTCTAACAGGTACCATCCATTTCACAAAGATGCTTTAGCCAAGATAGATTAAAATTATTCGGAAAAGTCATATTCAAGATATTTAACGAAAAAAATGTAGTCGCTATCGAGTTAGAGTTATAGTTTAAAGTACATACAAGTAAGTGGGCTTTACACTGAAGATAGTTTTTGTGTAAAATCCCAAAAACTCCTTAAAACAATCTGGGCGCCATAACGGTATATTAAACTCTACGGGAAAACCATGTTTCACTTACTCTCCTCCACTAAATATAAATCAGAAGAATAATAACCCAATAAAAACTTTTATAACAATTTGCACAACATAAAACTATCTCCACTGCAAAACCCAGGGCCAGGAGCTGAGTCTCGAACCCTGCAACCACAATTAGGCGAGTACTGTAAAATATAACTAATCACTGAAGCCGGTGACGCCCCTAAATTCAACATTGACCAAAGTACTACACCTTTCTAAACACAGAATTATCAAACTGAAACCTACACACTCCAATAACAACCCAAACCTTCTTCTAAGTGCAATATACCAGTATCGAGAGTTTGAAGCCGATCAGTAGAGACTTTCTCAAGTTATTGCATTGAAACCATAACCGGTCGATATAAAATGTAGCCAAAAGGTACATAAACCTTACCCCAGTTACAGTGCATCAGCTTAGAACTTTCGAAGCTGATCGGATGAGGACTTTCAAGATAAACAAAAACCTAGTACGAAGGAAAAAATCAAGCAATCATTTAAGGTACCGTACCCTGTCTATAATAACAACATTGGTAATATTTCGAACGTACGTTTTTCAAGCCATCCGTTAAAAAGTTAGAGGATATGTTACATAAACAAAAGGATGCATCTCCGAAATATAAAATACCATAATATACGTCCCAGTATAGTTTGTCTAAAACAACGTATTTGTCTCATTTAGAGGTTAGTTAAAATGTAACCGCATGATGGACATCGCTATGTATATATACTGAGCGATATATGCCTCTCTTATCTATAATGATACACAATTCTCCCTATATACTCTGGGAGATATACCTCTCCGTGTATATTTACACAGCTACTCTCTTCTCGGCTTATATACACAGCTACTCTCTTCTGTGCATAGGCACAGCTACTGTCTTCTCCATGTATATACACTGACACATATCGATGTACATACACTAAGATACATACCATGGTGTATGTACACCTGTCGGTGTGTCGGTGGACATACAGTTATACACATCCATCAGTGTATGATATATACACCTCTTAGTGTATATACAGATACGCACCGCTCGGTGTTTATGTACCGAGATATTCAAATATTTCTGTGTATTTGAGTTTATGTTCAAATTTAACACCGATATAGCGTTTTCTATTCCCATTTTCTATTATGCTAAGCCTCACCTAATATTAGCAATATCTTAAATAATAATAATAATAATAATAAGATTAATACATGATTTGTTCAGAGATTTTTAACTCGGAGGGTTAGCCACCCAAGATAAACCATAAAAAAAGTCAGTGCATCATCGAGGACTGTCTTATTTAAACTCTCTCTCATATATATATATATATATATATATATATATATATATATATATATATAAATAAATAATAATAATATCTTTATTTACTACAAGTACATGTACATGGTATACAGGCCTAGCTGACATCAGTGACATACTACTATATAGAAAGTCCCTTGTTATGCTGAGCATTTCGGGCAGATTAGGTCAGTGTCCCAGGATGCGACTCACACCAGTCGACTAACACCCAGGTACCCATTTTACTGATGGGGAACATAGACAACAGGTGTAAAGAAACACGCCCAATGTTTCTGCCCTGGCTGGGAATCGAACCCAGGCCCTCGCCGTGTGAAGCGAGAGCTTTAGCCACCAGGCTACAAAGTACTATATAGTTTTTACCAATTTTTTTTTTTTTACCAAATATGGAAAGTCCATGGTTATGCAGAACATTTCGGGAGTATAGTGGTAGCAACACTCTTATATGGGTGTGAAGCTTGGGTTGTAAATGTTGTAGCAAGGAGGCTGGAGGCAGTGGAGATGTCGTGTCTAAGGGCAATGTGTTGTGTAAATATTATGCAGAGGCGTAGTGTGGAAATCAGGTGTGGAGTTACTAAAGGTATTATTCATATGGCTGAAGAGTTGTTGAGGTGGTTTGGTCATTAGAGAGGATGGAGGAAAATAGGATGACTTGAAGGGTGTATAAATCTCTAGTGGAGTGGAGGAGGGGTAGGGGCTGTCCTAGGAAAGGATAGAGGGAGGGGGTAAAAGAAGTTTTGTGTGCAAGGGGCTTGGACATCCAGCAGGCATGTGTGAGCGTGTTACATAGGAGTGAACAGAAACAAATGGTTTTGGGGACATGAGCTGTTGGAACGTGAGCAGGGTAATATATTGTGAAGGGATTCAGGGAAACTGGTTAGCCGGACTTGAGTCCTGGAGGTGGGAAGTATAATGCCTGCATTTTAAAGGAGAGGTTTGAGATATTGGCTGTTTGGAGTGAAATCTAAACTGTCGTATCTGAGCGCTTCTGCAAAGACTGATTATGTGTAAATGATAGTGAAAGTCTTTTTTTGGGGGGGTCACCCTGCCTCGGTGGACGAGTGATCGAGTGATCCCAGAGTCAGGTTTAATCTTAAACTCTCCTAGTATCACGCCCCAACCAGACCTTACTAGTCACTCGAAAGGAAACAGGAACCACAAACGGATCTACAACAGGTTGCTAGCTATTGTTCCCAGTTTTATTTAACAGGACCTCGTCGAGCAACCTAAAGAGAGAGGAATATTTTTACTCTTGCGCGCGGGCACACACACACACACATATATATATATATATATATATATATATATATATATATATATATATATATATATATATCATTAGTGTTGCAATAAAAATGCATGTGTATAAATAAGTGCAGCAGGAAGTGGCGTGTCTGACAGAGTGATGGCTCCCACCTTGAGCGTTGGGACCACGTAAACAATTAGTCTTCAGCTTCCAGGCTTAAGTGTTTGCCTATACTCGTTGCACTTCAACGTGGACATACGTACAATCTAGATACCTTAATTACAAGCGACTCTCTCTCTCTCATCCGAGATGATCTAACTGCATACATGCTTTTGTCGTAAGCCAGGCATGGATATAAAATTATAAACGAGTAATTAGAGTTAATTTTGTGCATATTCTTTTTTTTTTTGCATCTGCCTTTGAATTCGTAATATTACTGTTAAGTTTGTTAAGCCAGATTCTCTCAAAGGATTCAAATATCAGTTAGGGCTGTCCTCTAGTACGCTGAGGACAATAATATACAAAGAAGTCAAACTGAAACTCAAGAGTTAAAAAGCGTGCTAGACACCAATCAATACATTCATTATTTTGTTATGTAAGAAGAGCCTCATGTCTATGACGCATTCAACAAATTCATCCGACTCATGTATATTACTACCGCCTTAATCTTACTAACCTACACGTATTATATATACCTTTGGGAGTTTGCAACACCAGCTGATGTAGACCTGACCACATGTATACGCTGTCAGCACTATTCTCACCCTGCGTCATTAACGTCAACATGAATATTTCAACATGACAGCCTCATCATTATTAATGACAACAGCAGGAGGTCATGGTCCAACACTGACCTCAATTATATTAACCTTCGCATCCCTTCAAGAAATGGCTCGTCAGGTGATAAATTAGCTACCCTCCCGTTGGATCAATCCTAATTAACTCCCTTTTCCAAGACGCTTTATAACCGCTAAGGGGGTGTGAAACACTCATGTATCAGAGCCAACCTTTGCATTAGTAGACGTTTCGCCTTATACCTTTAGTAAAGTCTATACATTCTTACTCGTCGTTCACTACATCTCCTTTGATTTAGCGCTTCCCCGTGATTACAGCAACAATGATCGTTTGCTTGACCTTAGTTTGCATTACCACACTAGCGAGTCCTTCACCTGCACAAACTGTTCTCAACACTCGGGTCATCTTGTGGTCGCAGTTACATTGTGGTTACATGTTGTTCAGTCTGCCTGCTTATGTAATTACAAGTGTAAAAGAGCGTCATTTATCATAACGATGCAGTGCTGAGAGGAGGGAAAGATCAAAATGTGAGGAGAGACGAAGATAAAAGAAGGGAACATAGGAGAAGATAAGAAGATAAGAGGGAAAGCAGAAGGAAGGTGTAAGTAAAACGAGACGCAATAAATTATTTCCTTTATAAGGAACCGCTAAACTTGTTAAGTCCTACAGCGAATGATGAATAGAAAATAGCCAGGTTTTATTCCATGGAAGGAAGGGTAGCTCCAGTTCAATGGATCAAGTACTTATCAGCATAAAAGCACCTCCGCGCCTCCTCCTATAAGATAAGATTTCTTCGGATTTTTAACCCCGGAGGGTTAGCCACCCAGGATAACCCAAGAAAGTCAGTGCGTCATCGAGGACTGTCTGTCTTATTTCCATTGGGATCCTTAATCTTGTCCCCCAGGATGCGACCCATACCAGTCGACTAACACCCAGGTACCTATTTGCTGCTAGGTGAACATGACAACAGGTGTAAGGAAACACGTCGAAATGTTTCCACCCGCCGGGAATCGAACCCGGGCCCTCCGTGTGTGAAGCGAGAGCTCTAGCCACCAGACCACCGGGCGTCATGGATTTCATAGTGTTAAGAACTGTTAAACTGAGCCAGGCAATAATGACATCGTCATCTTTTTCATGAAAGATCCATTGTTGTTGATTTATTCGCCAGGAAAATGGGACAAGTGTTTTCTGACACGGGTCTTAATCATATGATGACCCGTCAAATATCGAAGATTCACCTACTGGAGTTTCGAAGATTTCGTCTGGAGTTTCTGTAACTTGGGAATTATCTCTCAGGATAGTCTATCTCATACACATAAGAAATGGTATTTTTCCGAAGCTATCTCCATCACAGAATGGAACAACAAAAATTATATAAGGAGAGAAAAACAAAGAGAAATAGAAATTTAGACGAGATGCAGAGATGCATATTTTATATATATATATATATATATATATATATATATACATACTTGTCTCAGCAACATTTAGTTTATCCGTACAAACTCACGTCCGCAGTCCTGATACAAAGTATAATTTAAAATGTATAATAGATTTCACAGGTAATATATACCTAGAGATGTCTCTGTCGGTGTAGATATATTCTTAAAGTTCACTTTAATCTCTATTTTCTGGATTAAAGTATCCCAGACTGGTGGTATAGAGGTGTGCGGCTTTAAATGACCCTGGTGTAGTTGACAGACTAAATAAACCAACACCGCTTTATTCAAACATGTCATATAAGTTTACACTTAAAGGGTTGGTTACCTTCAGAGTACACAAATCGTGAATACGTCACAATACCATGGCTGGAATCATTTACTAATCTGAGAATCAGAATGAAAACTGGACATTTCAACCCGTCTTGGAGCATTATCAAGTTGCAAGTGATTATGAAGAATAAGTCACAATAACATGGATTATCCAGCCACAGGTGATAACAGGTGATAACAGTCGACGACGAATCGTAACATCGCCTAGTTATCTTTTTCACTGTTAACTATAAAAATTGTATTTATTTTTAATTCTTATTCTATGGAATCAAGTATACTTGATGATTGGTAACGAGGTAGAGCGCATCCTTACTGATCGTAATAACTGACAGGCACGAAATATAAATAATCTATTACTTATTAGAACTTTAAAGGAGCTCCGCAACCCACACACTTTTCGAGATGTTGATGTATATTACATATTCACGGTGAAGCGTTAAACCCGTTAGGGAGTGACTGTTGTGGAGGAACCAGACGTCCTCACCCCTGACATTACTATGTGGTGGTCCTTCTTTTTTTTTTAAATGGATTATAAAACCTAGCTAGGGTGGACCAGCGGATGATTAACCACACTGGACAGGTCATCATCTGGCGAAAACCTGTAGTAAGCGATACTTTCCTGTTTCCTGACTAACAAAACACTTCACCGACACATTCCCTCCAAACACTGCTCATAAATTAAAATAAGTCCTTTGAGAATCCGTTGAGAGAACTCCACTGTGTCTCTAATACACCCAGACTGAGACATCCACACAGTAAAGTGTTCACTCAAGCACCACAACTCTTATCTTTATTCGTACTTCTAGGAGTGTGCCTTAGTGAAAGGTTCTTGGTCTAGGGAATTTCATCTATCCTCCCCGTCTTTAACTCCAATTCACTATGCGCCGTTGGACCCTGACGGGATCACTTTTTCCCATGAAAATAATAATTATAAATTCAATTTTGTATTTGCTTTTCCCAGAAGACTCCTGTTAAAGACCCATCAGAAAGGACACTTCGGGAAATGAACCTCGATCCCTACGTCTTTTTACAACCCAGCCTCCAACTTAAACAATCATCGTAGGAGTACCAACGCTCTAAGCATGGGAAAATTAACGATCACGTCAGAACGGATATCATTACACAAGCTACAGTGTTTCCCGGTTCACGTCGTACATAAAAAGCGTTCGTTTCCGACGAATTATGCAATTCTTGTGCATCCCCCGCTGCCAGACTTTACCCTTCCGTTTGTTTCAAGCTGTTATCGGAGGTTAACTATAATTAAATTTATGAACCTTTAGGTTAATGTAAAGCTGACTAATTAATGTTTGTGTTGTCAGCTTAGATCGTCCAGAAACTGACGTACATAAATGCGGAGATGGTTGATTAGTTAATCGAGCTTAAAACTTATCGACTAAGCGAGTCACTAAGACTGCATGCGTAGAAAAAACTATACGTTAAGAACAAGGGCATGAGGCTGTTTAATTTACTGATTACCTGAAGAAAAGTCAGATTTTTTTTATACGCCGATTTTAATATTCCATGAAAACAAACCAGCATCCACTGTCACACCAGAGCTAGGCTATTCCCCCCAAAAAGGGGTCGCAACATAGTAATGTCCTTGAAGACGTCCTCCAATCACTGTTGTGGTTGATATAAGTGGCGCCCTGGGAACGTCCTGAAATGTGGTGGCAGTGTTTCTCAAGTAGTGAAAAAAAAGCCTTTAAACAACGTTTCGCACAAAGAAGAGCTTTCAAGTGCTAAGGTAATTCCTGTAGGCCAGACTGTTGTATAACGCTATTGTGTTTATACCTCGGTGACCACCAGCCCCTGCACAGCCTGAGGCGGTGCAAGGCCATCTGGTCTGGCCTCATGTCTCCTGGCTACTGTGAGACCACTGACTTAAGTACCAGGTGGCTGAAACGAAGAAACGAAGCCAGGAACCATGATCTCGTAGTGAACCCAACAACCGTGTTCACTGCTAGAAGCTTTCTTGCAAGCTGGGTGAAACCTCGAAGCCGACAATTTTATTAGTAGCCTAGTATGTATGTATGCATGCGAATGTGTATACACAAAATGTACGTCTCATTGTATATATGACTGGTGGTGAACAGGTTATATGCAGAATAAATGACTCGTGTAGTCGTAGGTTTTAATCCCAATTAACCTAGCAGATGTGTGTGTGTGTACTCGCCTAGTTGTGGTTGCAGGGGTCGATTCATAGCTCCTGGCCCCGCCTCTTCAATGGCCGCTACTGGGTCACTCCCTGCGCCATGAGCTTTATCATACCTCTTCTTAAAGCTATGAATGGAACCTGCCTCCACTACATCGCTGCCCAAACTATTTCACTCTGTGACTGAAGAAATACTTCCTAACATCCCTGTGATTCATCTGAGTCTTCAACTTCCAACTGTGTCCTCTTGTTGCTGTGTCCCATCTCTGGAACATTCTGTCTCTGTCCACCTTGTCAATTCCTCTCAGTATTTTATGTGTCGTTACCATATCCCCCCTATCTCTCCTGTCCTCCAGTGTCGTCAGGTCGATTTCCCTTCACCTCTCCTCGTAGGACATACCCCTTAGCTCCGGGACTAGTCTTGTTGCAAACTTTTGCAATTTCTCTAGCTTCTTTACGTGCTTGGCTAGGTGTGGGTTCCAAACTGGTGCTGCATACTTCAATATGGGCCTAACGTACACAGTGTACAGGGTCCTGAACGATTCCTTATTAAGATGTCGGAATGCTGTTCTTAGGTTTGCTAGGCGCCCGTATGCTGCAGCAGTTATTTGGTTGATGTGCGCCTCAGGAGATGTGCCTGGTGTTATACTCACTCCAAGATCTTTTTCCTTGATCGAGGTTTGTAGTCTCTGGCCCCCCTAGACTGTACTCCGTCTGCGGTCTTCTTTGCCCTTCCCAATCTTCATGACTTTGCACTTGGTGGGGTTGAACTCCAGGAGCCAATT
>WNWK01008561.1:60000-83585 GCA_009830355.1 Cherax destructor
TCAATTACTTTAAAATGGAGACCTCTGAGATGTAAATACCTGCATAGAATTAAACAAAGCAAACGGGCTATCCTGTAAAACGAAAGGTACAAAAGGCCAAGGAATAATCTCGTCACATCAAGCAGAACAAAATAAAGCAACCGCATCAAATGCCAGGAAAAGGTCAGGTTAGATTATTAAAACTTTCAAAGATAATCATGCCGATGATAACACGTAATTTTTTAATCATTAGTGCTCTCGCGTCTCGAATATAGTTCTGTTCCATAGCTTATTTTAAGAGATGGAAAATGTACAGAGGTCGTTTACTGCTCGCACAATCAATAAAACATTTAAACTATAATGAAATAGCCTAAAAAAACAACTTAAAGTGGGATGCCTCATAATATATACATGGAAATTAGTTTCAGTTCCTCAATTTACACACAACCATAATAAATTACTGGAGTTCTCGAGAGATACGGGAGAAGTACAGAATAAAGCCGGTGATTCGTAGGGGCGCCATAGGAACAATTAGAGAACATTGTCAACATCCGTGGAGCAATTATGTAGGCCTTCTGATCACTGGCAGCAACAGACCAGTTCACCAAGCAATCAGCAATGAAGTCTGGCCTCAGGCCGAGCTTCGAAAATAAAACTCTCGAAGTGAATCACAGGTATATCTAAAGTGTGGCCTGTGGCGGGGGCGCGGTGATTACGGTTGCCCTGTGGCGTGGGTGCGGCAGGCCGTGTCAGACAGTGGTGTCTGTTGTCTGCTAGTGCAGAAGAGACGTTACTAGTAGCTACAAGGCAGACGTATCCGATCTTCATTTTATTACGCTAACTCATGGAACAGGCACGATTCCAACCCATGGCAAGCCAGTGCTTTAACCACTGTACCATATTGACTTAACAAGATTCGTCAAACTAGTTATATTTTTGTACATGATTTAGTGTCAATTCCTCAGCACTTGCAGTAAACTTACAAATACTATTTTCTTTAATGTAATATAGTTAAGATTAAACGAAGATATAAAGAATGTATATATAACTACAAATAATTAATAAAAAGACAACTGAGACAGGTGCAGTGATGCGAAGCCTGACCAAAGCAAGATAATGTGCGATGGCCTTCTGTTATGAAGACGCTTCGTCCACCGTCGGACTTTATTAATTCATGAAGTTATCAAGTCCCTAGTGGACTAAACATCTTCATAATAAAATGCCATAATCCACACAGTGTTTTATTTACATACTGTCGGCATATTCTGCCATTACTATGGCTTGCAGCACCAAGAAACGTTCAAATATACACGAGTGTAACTCGTAGTGCGAGAATGGGTGGAGAAACCGGTTGACACATGACACGGGGTAAATTCCATTCTAAGAAAGATTCATTTAAAAATATGAGAGAGCAAAAGACGTTCCACAGAGCAGAAGTGAAATTTACAGGCAACCCTTCGGAGCGGAAGCTTCTGAAGAATTGTGTTGCTTCTTGTCCAGGACAACCCAAACGTAGTCTTAAAATTTACCCTCAGAAATGTAGCCTATTTGTGAATTCTTCCACCACAGTACTGTGACTTTTATTTTCCTAAATTATATAAATAAAATATCTACTGGTATTAAAAACAATGCCTAAATATTAACATTAGAACACAAGGGGAAATTAATATATTCAACACTGAACCGAGAAATGACAAGCTGGAAGTTTACTTTGAGCCACCTTGCAGCCTAGCAACGTGAGCAAACACCAGTCAGGGCAACTTGTTGCTCATTATCAACTTCAACCTTCACCAGGTAGCAATTAAACAAGATATTTAATAAAAAATCTGGTAGGAAAAAAGAACTAAAGAAGGGTAGTATAACTGACAGTATGTGTATATATATATAATCAAACCCGCATGAGAAAATAGAGCAGATGGAAAGACGGGTGCTGTATATTTCTGACAATTGGGGCCTTCTTTTACTAAAGAGGGAATGTCTATTTTTTTTTCATATGAGTTCACCAGTGACCAGCATTTATTACACTTTTGTATCTCGATTAAATGGAATACAAGTATCATCCAATGAAGATACCATCTGTCTCATTCTTACGAGGATACAATGTGATCCCATCGAGACGACTAATAGGTACTGAATATCAGGTATTGCACGTCATCACTTGGAATTTGCACAGTTCAGGCTATGCAGATATTAGTAAACCACTACCTTGCCGCAAATATACTTGTTTCCATTGTAAAAATGGACCGCAAACCGAATAATATACTTTATGTATCTTCCTTCCAGGGGCTAAACTTCGGCAAAATCTGTATCAGGGTCAGCTGCAACTGGCCTTGATATTGATTTTTTTTTTTTTGTCTTGAGAAATGGTAACATTTCTCCTGGCGCGGGTCTTATATAATGACCCGAACAGTACAACTTCTATAAATATTCCAAGGACTTACCAGTCTACTTTGTAAAACAATTAATATCATATTATAATATATGATACTTAAGTTTTATCTGCACCATTTACAAAACAAGGGAAAACATTTCGCATTCAGAGATATATGGAACTGGTATTAGCGAGGGAACTGTGAAAACATTCCACAAACTGGTGTTACTATTAAAGCTGGGGTCGTCCACCCAAGCTGAATTACCTGAATGTTCTGTTAGAATTTGCCTAACCTGTTCGTTGGTACATTGGATACTGCGGAGGACAGAAGACTGGCAACACGATCTGGAAGCTTATAAGAATTCCCAGTTTGTGTATGTGTACTCACCTATTTGTGGTTGAAGGGGTCGATTCTTAGCTCCTGGCTCCGCCTCTTTGTGTGTGAGAGAAATATATTCTTTCAGCACTTCTTGCATCTCTACCTCTCTTAGAGATGCCTCTGATAAAATACACCATCACCCGAAGAAGCAACCGTGTCAACAAATATAAAAGTAAGAACAGTGGAAATATTTTTATTTCACAACCGGTCAGTCAACCTGGGACAATCCCCATTCTAGTTCAGCAAAGAACAACACGAATATCTCCACAGACTCTTTCGTCAGACTTTAATGTCTCGTGTTGCTTGGTGAGGATTTATTTATTTGGCTATAAACACCCCTGCTGATAGTAACAAGATGTGGAAAAAGACACAAACAAACGTATAGTTACGACATTTATTAAGAATAACGTTTCTGTAATATAACAGAGAAACACGGTACTCGTGAAGAGGCACGTGATGCTAAGCTAGTCATAAAAGAGAGTGACATGTGAAAGCGGATGTGCTTAGAAACCTACTTTACAGCACTCAAACACCATCCCATAAAAAGGTTGTTGCCCAACCTAGACACAGCCCTCAGAAAACACCAACCCACGTGCACCATCACGTGATCCCACTACTTCTTACCTGACCAACTACTCATCACGTGATCTACTCACAGCTAACTACCATCTCTCTTCTTGTTACCTGTCTCCACCCACTATATATTCTCCTTTTTTTATGTTAATAATGGAAAAGCCCGTCATGGCTAAACATTTCCTTTAATAAACCTCAGAATTAATGGTGTTTTCACACCATTGTGGGACGAGATTCAATCATATCCAGTACAAGACAAGGGAGGGTAGCTCCAAGTCTTTGGCTCAAGAGCCCTCGTCAAGGAGCGTGGTGAGGAACCAAGGTCTTTCTCGTCTCCACACTAGGACACCTCATCTTACATTTCTCTATTTCAGTCACTGACATGTCTCTCAGTGTACATATACTGAAAGTTTACTTTATTCCCTATTTTAGGGCTTAAAATATTCTTGACTGGTGGTGAACAGGTGACATGCAGCTTCAATGGTCCTTATGTAGTTGATAGGCTTGAAACCCACTTACCCAACAGAGCCTGAATTAGAAAAACTCTCGAAATTCATTAAAGGTTATTACAAACTCAGGTTCTCAAGGCCTGTTAACCTGGTCGTAAAAGGGAGCTTGGAACAAAATAAACACAGCTGAAAAGTTTGAATTGTATTTTCCTTCACCAAGTACCAACAGAGTTATGTGCACTATGTACAGCAATAGGTAATATAAGTGCACGCCACGGTAAGCCAAGGCAACAGATCGAAGCCAAAGGACAGAGAGACCACCGTGCTACAACCAGCAGAATGGATATGACAAAGATGAAACGTGAGTGGTAACCACATCATCGCAATTGCCCGACCCACATTATGGCTGAACCTAGATACTGATCTGACGATGGGGCCCCATTAGATCGTCAGACCCTTAGCATCTGGTTCGCTGGTTGGGGAGGTAGCCTTTTATGAGGGTGTGTACATGCGTCGAATAAAGGTTACGTACTCTTTGCATGCCACAAAGGTATATATCAGTATGTATTCAGAGTGGTACCGTATACATGTTTGTATATACGCCGAACATCTCAGTATACCGAAAGGTGTCTATCGGTCAGCATATACACCGAAAAGTGTATTTCTATATCCACCGCCCACCTCAAGAAAGTTCCCTTGATGTCAGTGAAGGGGCTCTTCATCCAAGGAATCAAACCTATCGAACATGATTACCTCCAATTTATCCAGACCTTCTATAACCCCTGCTGGTTTAACGCTTCCTCGCAAATATTGTAACAATATTATTATTATTACTAGTAGTAGTAAAAATAATAATACATATACGAGAGGTATACATGCCGCATAGTGTATATTCTCTGAGGCATATACACCATGAGATGTTATATCGCTCAAAGTTTAAATTACTCACTATTTTGGGGGATTAAAATATGTTTGACTCGTTGTGCAGGTAAAATTCTGCCTAATGATCCTCTTGCAGCCGATAGGCTTTAAGCCTAAAAAAGGAGTGATATGAATAATATAGTGTCGTGTAATTAACTGACCCTCAGTAACTATTATAAAAACTTGTTGAACACAATGACTAACATTGAAGTAACAGGAAACTGCCACTCTCGTATATATAACTTCAGTTTATTATCAAAATTCTCTCAGAATCTGTTTTCAATCAGTTCTTTGTGGACTCGTTATTTCACGAACTACAAAAAAGGCGTTTCATTACAATTTTCATATATTTCTATATCTTTTAAAATTACTTAACAGCACTCAACTTAACATCAGCTAATCCGACACTAACAACAGCAAGCGTCTCTTTAGCTAACAACGGTAGGCTTCCCTTTAGCTAACAACGGTAGGCCTTCCTTTAGCTAGCAACAGTAAGCTTCATTATAGCTAACAATAGTAAGGTTCCCTTTAGCTATCAACAGTAAGCTTCCCTCTAGCTAACAACAATAAGCTTCCCTCTAAATAACAACAGTAAGCTACTCTCTAGCTAACAACAGTAAGCTTCCCTTTAGCTATCAATAATAAGCTTCCCTCTAGCTAACAACAATAAGCTTCTCTCTAAATAACAACAGTAAGCTACTCTCTAGCTAACAACAGTAAGCTTCCCTCTAGCTAGCATCAGCTTCCCTCTAGCTTGCATCAGTAACCCTCCCTCTAGCTAACATCAATAAGCTTCACTTTAACAACAGCAATCATCACTAGCTAACAACAGCAAGCAGAGCTCCACCTAGCAACAGTAAGCTGCGCTTCACCTAGCAACAGTAAGCTGCGCTCCTCTTAACAACAGTAAGAAGCATTTCACCCAGCAACAGTAAGGTGCTCTCTCGCTAACTAACAGTAGCAAGCAACACTCCAGAGTATATTCCAGCATCTCAGTGTTGACGTTCAGAGGAGTAATTTCTGTTGAATCTTGTTTACGCGCCCCACCTCAGCGGAGCTGCAGGAATTATTGCAAATGTAATTGTTGAGAGAGAAAGTAATGCATCCACAGAACAAAGGGGTTTTAAGCAGATACAATACTGCGACTGACCGGGGAATCGAACCCGTGACATTTACCCAGCCTCTCGGGACACTGGGTAAATTTCAAGATGCCTTTATTCACTGGGCCACCATCCTACAAACACCTGGGACCAGCAAATACACTAGGTCTGGGTTTGCGAGGACATTCGTGGCCGTGGATACTACACGACTAATTTCATTCTAGTTCTGTTTGGAATATCAGTCTCTACAAGCGGTACACATATTAATGCATCCATATATATATATATATATATATATATATATATATATATATATATATATATATATATATATATATATATTATTATATATATATATATATATATATATATATATATATATATATATACAGTGGACCCAGCATAACGAGCAAAATTAATTCCAGAAGCCTGCTCAAGTGCCATTACCGAACGAATTTACTCCCTTAAGAAATAATGTCAAGTAGGTTAGTCCATTTCAGACCCTCAAAATACACTTCCATAAGCATTTACAATATTATACTTACATAATTGTACGATTTCCGGGGTGCTCGTTAGGCGGGGTCCACTGTTATATATATATATATATATATATATATATATATATATATATATATATATATATATATATATATTGGGAAGCGGGTAGATTGTGGACATATAATGTGGCTATTTCTCTTAATACAATTATCAGGGACTAGCCTTGTTGATACCAAGGCAGGAGGCTGCGACAAAGTTTACATTGGAAAAAAGCTTAGGATTGGATGCTACGATCAACAATACAAATACGCAACTACGACTGATAATCTCAGCAATGCCTACGACAATACACAGGAACAGCCACAAATACCTGATGAAATAGAATGAAGCCACACTTGCATTTAAAGTAGACTTATATCGATGAAGTTACCTTAGATCTGTTGTTACGTGTTGGCAACACAGATGTCCAGAACGCTAGGAGTTTTACTATCTCCCAGATGTTACTCAAATTAATATTAGACCGTCAAGTAAAATTTTAATGACTGCTCACTTAGATGCACTGGCGCTGTCGTGCATCTGTTATATACCGTATTTTCCGGCATATAAGGCGCACCTTCCCCCCCCCCGTAGCCTTGGAAAATCATCCTGCGGCTTATAATAATACTCAAGGTCAGGGTCAAGGGTAGGCTTTAGGTTACGCTTTAGCAGTTTACTAACGTTACGTTACGTTACAACTGCTTAGAAACATCGTCTTACATGTCTTATATACCCGTGCGCCTTATATGCCGGAAAATACTGTATATAACCTTCTTTCACCCTATTTTGTACTGGATGGATAAAGCTCCTGGTAAGCGAAGTGTTTCCCATTAACTGTTTCTCATAAGTTGCAAATGTCTATTAAACATTTACCAGTATTACCTATGCCTTGTATATTATAGGTTAAGAGCAGGGTCACACTCAGCATTATCTTTCGACATTTCTATGTGGTGATCATTGGTTTTGTTTTTAAACAGTGTACAAAACCTAGTTCCGGTAGACCAGTGGATACATAACCACAGAACGGATGATCATCTGTCAAAGGCCCGTGACAGAGGACATTTTTTCCCCTTCCTGGCGAACAAAACACTACCACCGACACCCAGACAAGTGTATCCTCTACCTCAAGCAAGAAAAAACTACTTCCACCATACCTGTGTGGTAACTATGGCAGGCTCTATGTTAGAGAGGAAGGTGAAGAGGTCTTACGACCCACCCCTCTGTGCTGTTATCTCTGTGGTGGTCAGATCCGCCAAGCACCGGGGATTATACCATGATGCAATGTTGCTGCTTTGACATTTCAATACGACCTTGGGTATGCGGGAATCTTGACAAGAGCCGTACCTGAAACAGATATATTGCTCCTAAACTTCAAGTCCGTAGACAAAGGCGAGACAAAGGTTTTAATGTTACGAGGTAAGATGGTACATGATTGCCAAATACGCATTGATTTCGTAACAAGTATCATATTATACTCTGTTCTTTACTTAGATGTTCGAATTCAAAATGGAACTTATTTTTCTATTGTGAGAAAGGGTATTGCAATTAGCGTTTGTTGTTCTAATGTCAATGTGTCAAATGACTGTGTAAGTTTTTCATTACCGCTGCTTGACCCTGTTACAGACAAATGTTTGAGAATACTCATATTTACTTTATATTTTATGTACAGATTATGTTCTCTGAGAGCATATGTACACTCTTGGTAATGCTGAACGAATCTTATAGCATTAAAGATTAATTAATATAACTAAAATGCATGTCTAAAAGAATTTAAATGAGTTATAAAAACACTTGAATGAACGTTTATGTCTCTAAAATAATCAAACAACCAACAATAAAATCGAGTTAATTAACTTAGTGTATATACAATGAGAATTTATGTTCAGGTGTAGAACTTAAAGAAGAACATGTACTTTTTTTATGAAGCTTTATAGATATAACTCCTGTGTGCGTGTGGTGTTGTCTTGAACTGATCTGTCACTAATGGTACACAATACTGACATGTATAAATCAGACTCATGTACAAAGTTTGGAAAGTTTTAATAGGATACTTGACGCTCACCAGGAATTATTTAAACCCAATTCATTCAATAGTGTGTTTTAAATAATAAAAAAAAATAGTGTCTAATTTACACGAACATTTGTTGGTTTGATAAGTTTAAAGCCTATCGGCTATTTGATATACAGTATCATTCAAGAACAGTTTCAATACCTCAAAAAATGATTTAAGTAAACTCGGTGTATATATGCTGAATATACAACCCTGATATAATATATATACATCAAGAGAAGTAATGTAACCACGTATAATTTCCGAGATAAATCTTTATACCTCTGCTCTTGAGTTGAATGCAAATAGACACTAATACATTATTAGAACAATTACAAACTTTCGGATAAATCTTTATTTCTAGATACATATATTTTAGTTTCTTATTAAATATTAATAAATAATACAACAATCTTTCAAGTTACTAACTTCATCGTGTACATTACTCCCTACCAACAGTACTACAAGATCTCACTGTATAAATAATCACAGATAAACCCAATGTACATACCGTTTAAGGCCTTATATCTCCTTTCATGTGTATTTTGCATGGTTTTCCACCAGGTAGATATACTGTGTATGTCGGTAAACTTAGAAGGTTATCTGTCAGGTTCAGGTGTAATATGACCCCTACACACCTCAGGTGGTGTGTAGGGATCATATGCGTTTCAAATTGCCACCTTCTCCGCATATCTCACAAATTCTTGTTCTGTCACATGCCTCGTGTGATCGGTGATCAAAATGCGAATTTCTGACACGTTTGTCAAGCATATTATATCTTTATTGCTCTGTCAGTTCTTAGACAGAACTGACCGAGTCAAGTCACTGACCTAATTGCAAATTGCCTTTACCATTATATTTACTCGTCTTTTAGAGTTACATAAATTTTATATTCAACTGTCAGGTGATACCACAATAAACACACCGATAAGCAACTGCATGGACGAATAATTATTAATTTATTATTGGAAGAATAATGAGTCGAGACCTACTGGAGAGGAGGAAAGAAAGACTAGTTCTCCTTGAGATACGCTACTGTATTGGTCACTAGGATACCACTAGGTAAACTCTGCATGCAATGCAAAAAATACAACTAGAGTATATACAAAATGGTGATACGAACCAGAGCATGAAATATTTTTTAAGGGTCAAAATACAACAGCATGTGATGTGGTACAGCAGAGTAAGAGTGAAACGATGTAGCCTAACGCGTATACTTGACACGGTGTATATCTCGGTATGTGTACACTTACACAAGGATTTATACACAAAACCACAAGCACGAACATAGCAATAGGCTTATTAGCACAGGTCCCCTCTAGGGAGGGTCCTTGACCTTGGTGAGGGGCTCTTGATCTAGGGAATTGGATCTGTGCTCCAGTTCCCTGAATTGAGTCTGAATACCTTCCATTCTCCTCCCCCCAGGTGCTGTATAATCCCTACGGGTTTAGCGCTCCCCATGATTATAATAATTAGCACAGGTGGAAAAATTATATATATATTCCTAATTATGTATAGGTAATTTCAAATGAAACTGTATTATCACCTCGTGTGATGCAATGTAAAAAGAGAGCAAATGAGAGGGTGGGTGAGATGTTATCAACAAATTTTGTTGAAATTAAGAAAAAGTTTTGGAGTGATATTAATAAGCTGAGGAAACCTAGAGAACGAATGGATTTGAGTTAAAAAATAGGAGAGGAGAGTTATTAAATGGAGAGTTAGAGGTATCGGGAAGATGGAGGGAATATTTTGAGGAATTGTTAAATGTTGATGAAGATAGGGAAGCTGTGATTTCGTGTATAGGGCAAGGAGGAATAACATCTTGTATGAGTGAGGAAGAGCCAGTTGTGAGTGTGGGGGAAGTTCGTATGGCAGTGGGTAGAATGAAAGGGGGTAAGGCAGCTGGGATTGATGGAATAAAGATAGAAGTGTTAAAAGCAGGTGGGGATATAGTTTTGGAGTAGTTGCTTTTATTTAATAAATGTATAGAAGAGGATAAGGTACCTAGGGATTGGCAGAGAACATGCATAGTTCCTTTGTATAAAGGCAAAGGGGACAAAAGAGAGTGCAAAAATTACAGGGGAATAAGTCTGTTGAGAATACCTGGTAAAGTGTATGATAGTAATTATTGAAATAATTAAGAGTAACACGGAGAGTAGGATAGCAGATGAACAAGGAGGCTTTAGGAAGGGTAGAGGGTGTGTAGACCAAGTGTTTACAGTGAGACATATAGTGAACAGTATTTACATAAGGGTAAAGTGATTTTTGTGGCATTTATGGATTTGGAAAATACGTATGACAGGGTGAATAGGGAGGCAATGTGGCAGATGTTGCAAATGTATGGAATAGGAGGTGAGTTATTGAAAGCAGTGAAGAGTTTTTACGAGGATAGTGAGGCTCAGGTTAGAGTATGCAGGAGAGAGGGAGATTATTTCCCAGTAAAATTAGGCCTTAGACAAGGATGTGTGATGTCACCATGGTTGTTCAATATATTTATAGATGGGGTTGTAAGAGAAGTGAATGCGAGGGTCTTGGCAAGAGGAGTGGGAGTTGTCAGTTACTCTTTGCTGATGACACTGTGCTTTTGGGAGATTATGAATAGAAGTTGCAGAGGTTGATGGATGAGTTTGGTAGGGTATGTAAAAGAAGAAAATTAAAAGTGAATATAGGAAAGAGTAAGGTGATGAGGATAACAAAAAATTAGGTAATGAAAAATGGGATATCAGATCAGAGGGAGAGAGTATGGAGGAAGTAAATGTATTCAAATATTTAGGAGTGGATGTGTCAGCAGATGGGTCTATGAAAAATGAGGTAAATAATAGAACTGATGAGGGGAAAAAGGTGAGTGGTGCACTTAGGAGTCTGTGGAGACAAAGAACTTTGTCTATAGAAGCAAAGAGGGGAATGTATGAGAATATAGTTATGCCAACGCTCTTGTATGGGTGTGAAACATGGGTGGTGAATGTTGCAACAAGGAGAAGCCTGGAGGCAGTGGAGATGTCATGTCTGAGAGCAAGGTGTGGGTATGAATATAATGAAGAGAATTCGTAGTTTAGAAATTAGGAGGAGGTGCGGGATTACCAAAACTATTATCCAGAGGGCTGAGGAGGGGTTGTTGAGGTGGTTTGAACATGTAGACAGGATGAAACAAAATAGAATGACTTCGAGAATGTATAAATCTGTAGTGTAGGGAAGGCGGGGTAGGGGTCGGCCTAGGAAAGGTTGGAGGGACTGGGTAAAGGAGGTTTTGTGTGTTAGGGGCTTGGACTTCCAGGAAAGCATGCTTGAGCATGTTAGATAGGAGGGAATGGAGACAAATGGTTTTTAGGACTTGACGTGCTGTTGGAGTGTGAGCAAGGGAACATTTATGAAGGGATTCAGGGGAAACCGGCAGGCCGGACTTGAGTCCTGGAGATGGGAAGTAGTGTGTTTGCACTCTGAAGGAGGGGTGTTAATGTTGCAGTTTTATAATTGTAGTGTAAGCACGCCTCTGGCAAGAGTGAATGATGAAAGGTGAATGAAAGAGTGAATGAAAGAGTGAATGATGAAAGGTTTTCTTTTTCGGGCCACCCTGCATTGGTGGGAGACGGCATATGTTAATAATATATATATATATATATATATATATATATATATATATATATATATATATATATATATAAATAACAGTAAAATGCAGTGGTTTGTATAATATTGTCCCCGAGATACTGACATCATGTTCAACAGCTAACTGATCACATGCAAGGTCGTCAGTTATTGTGATAAGTGTCATATCATGAAGATATGATAACACTAAAAACTTAGCTGAAAAAGGACGTATGACATATATAAGACGACGTCTAGTATTTTTTTGTGTCATACTCTTATGGAAACTCAAACAAACAAACAAACAAATTTTATTTCATTGCAGATTACATGGGTATGGGAAGTTACAATGTAAATTGAGTGCAAGGAGAGCCACTGACATGCCATGGCATTAGGGGCAGCTTATTCTAGTCCTTAAAAACTATGTACTTAATATTAGAGAAATTTATTGAGTTTATTCTAGTTAAAAATTATTTTCAAAATTACAATATGATGAAATTTTACTGTTTAAATTATTATATAATGATATTAGATCTTAGATTGTTACAGGTGTTAAGATTCTTGAATGATAATATGGAATTGAGATTATCTTAAGGAAAATAACATTGAGCATTTTTGACATTAACTTATAATATGAGTAGGGGGTAACATAATAGTAACATATTATTAAAAATTGAGATTATTGTATAGGAAAGTAACAATGAGCATTTTTCAAAGTAGTTTATAGTATGATCATTTAGGTTTGGGTGAGTAGGTGGTTTTTGAGTTGAGTCTTAAATTGATTTTCAGACAAGATTATCTTAATATTTACTGGTAATGAATTCCAGATTCTGGGGCCCTTTATGTGCATAGAATTTTTACATAGGTTGATATGAACACGGGGTATATAAAAAAGTGATCTGTGTCGTGTGTTGTGGTCATGGGTCCTATTAAAGTTGGTGAGGAGAGTTTTGATCAGAGGGTTTATATTAGAGTGTAAAGTTTTATAGTAGTAGGCACAAGAGTAAGTATGAATGTTCTTTACGGTGAGTAGTTTGAGACTTTTGAATATTGGTGGAGTATGCTGTCTAGAGTGGGAATTTGTTATCATTCTGACTGCGGCCTTTTGTTGTGTTATGAGTGGTCTAAGGTGATTTAACGTTGTTGATCCCCATGCACAGATTCCATAGGTGAGATACGGGTAGATAAGTGAATGATATAGTGCAAGGAGAGCTGATTGTGGTACATAATAGCGTATCTTTGATAATATGCCTACTGTCTTCGAGATTTTCTTGGAAATTTGTTGTATATGTGTTTGGAATTTAAGGCTACTGTCAAGGTGGATTCCTAGGAATTTTCCCTCTGTGAGTCTTGTGATGGGTGTACCATTAAGTGTTATGTTAAGTGGAACATTTGTGGCTTTGCTTCCAAACTGTATGAAGTAGGTCTTGTCAGTATTGAGAGTAAGCTTGTTAGTCGTCATCCATGTTGATATTTTCTGTAATTCGGCATTAACAGTGTTGGCCAGTATAACTGGATTTGGGTGAGAGAAGACATATGTTGTGTCATCTGCAAATAAAATGGGTTTGAGTAGTTGTGATGTATTCGGTAGGTCATTTATGTAAATGAGGAATAGGAGTGGCCCCAGGACAACGCAAGAGTAATAAATAATAAAAAGTTTGGTCTCATCTATACATAATCAGTCTACAATACTTTGATGCCTGAAACTGTGTTTAAAATAAGCTCTAGGTATATGCACATTGGGAGATGCCTCCCGGTGTACACACACTTCTCGAGGTGTATGTATATACAAAGAGATACACACCTCTCTCTCTCTCGTTACTGAGAGATACACCTCTCTGTGTATACCCTTGCCATGTGTCAGGGGTGATGTACCGTAAATACTCAAGTCTGAGGACCTTGTGTACAGCCTTGACTTTCCGGCGTCAAGTTTACCAAAAAAAAAAAAAAAAAAAAGCCGGCGAGTCTTAACAGTTCTGCTGTGTTGTCGCGGTCGTGTGCTGCCATCTGTTGGTCAGCCGCTGCCATCTCTTAGTATGACTATGATGTTGTCATCAGTTGGTCTGCTGTTTCCATCTATTGGTCTGATGCTGCCATCTGTTGGTTTGATGCTGTCATCTGTTGGTTTGCTGCTGCCATCGGTTGGTCTGTTGTTCCCATCTATTGGTCTGATGCTGCCATCTGTTGGTTTGCTGCTGCCATCGGTTGGTCTGTTGTTCCCATCTATTGGTCTGATGCTGCCATCTGTTAGTCCGGTGTTGCCATTTGTCGGTGTGGCACTACTATCTCTTGGTCTGGTGTTGTCATCTCTTGGTCTGTTGTTGGCAGCTTTTGGGCTGGTCAATGTTGTCATCTCTTGGTCTGTTGTTGCCAGCTTTTGGTCTGGTCAATGTTGCCATCTCTTGGTCTGTTGTTGCCATATCATAAGATCCATTAAAGTACACAAGTTCGGTAACTTTTTTATAACAATATTTTACAATATATTTCGTGTTAACCCCAGGAAGAGTTGGAAGGTGTGTGAAGGTTTTCAATTGTAAGGGCTTGACCCTCTACCAAGCCATGCTTGAGCGTATTAAATCAGTAAGTGGAGAGACTGGAGACCTTTTTTTTTATACTTAATATGTTGTTGGTTCGTGAACGTGTCGACCAAGGAAAACCAGTTGGCCTGACTTAATTTTTGGTTTAGATGCACTCTAAAAATGTCATCTTTCATTGAACTAAGACCCGCGTCTGGAAACGCTTGTCCTGTTTCCTGGTAAATCTTTCCTAATCTAACCTACAAAAACTGTAAGGCTGAGGGACTGATTACCTCTTCTTCATCCGTCTTCTGTTTGTCCTTACATTGTATTGATGAAGACATTGGTTGAGAAAACGTTTACATAGTAGATACCCAGATGTTACACATGTGTCAAATTCATCTACAGAAAGTTTATATAAAAAAGTCTCCTAATGTTGTAACAATCGTGTACATTTTGAAAACAAAATTTCTTTGTTTATAACCAAGAACTGTGCATGCTCTCTGCCAATCTTTAGTACCTTCCCTTCTTTCATACATATATTAAATGAACCAACCATTCCAACCCTTCAAGAAGGGGGTGCCTTGTTGCTGGTGAAAGGCTCGCCATCAAAAAAATTGGAGCTACTGTCCCCTTCCAAGGATCGAACCTAATTACGTTCTGACCAGGTACTGAATGATCTTCCTGGTTTGGGACTTCCATTAATAATAATAATAATAATAATAATAATAATAATTTTCAAAGCACACCTTATCTGCTTTCCGTAGGTTCGAATTAATTCCAAGCTTGAGTGCAGGCGGGTTTATGGTCACTGTTGCGAGTACTGACACGCCCAGAATTAAGTAGTCTTTTACAGTGTAGTGTCTAGTGTAAGGTGGGTTTATGGTGATGGTCGTTCAGGTTCTAGTCACGCTATTTCCATAGCAAGTTCTTGTTCATTTGGGGATCAATTATTACACCCACCGAGACAAGGCCACAACACCTAAATTCTATCTTGATATTGAAGCTGCAGCAGCGACCTTGGCAGTGAAGAGATGGACGGAGGAAGCAACTATGTGTGTGTGTGTACACCCACCGTACCTTACACCATTTTGCCTAGTCGTACCATCACTCACAAAAACTAGAAGTCCCACACCTACCTAACCCAGCTCTCCATTGTTTTGTTCCCACCCTGCACCTCTTAACCTTACCCAAGTTCGCATATTCATCACCAACTAATAACCCCCTTGTCTGAGCGTCTATACACTACAAAAAAAAATCGTGGAAAACTTTAAAGAAAGCAGCAATACCGAACTAAAGAAAAAAGCCCAATGTGCCCAAAATCTAGCAAAAATTGACTATTTTGTGGGAGAGGCGGAATGGGTGATCATCCCAACGAGGTTTCAAGGTCGTATTTAACACGCCCAACTACGGGAGTTCCCCGTCCATGAGAAGAGATTCGAACCCTGCAACTCTCATCCTTAGCTGCGACATAAACACTAGCGACCTCGATAAAATTTCAAGGTCCGATATATTTCTGGCAGTATCTTATGAACCCTCCACATGAAATAATAATAATAATAATAATAATAATAATAATAATCTTTATTTCTACAAGTACATGGTATACAGACCTAGCTGACACCAATTACATACTATATAGAAAGCCCCTTGCTATGCACAGCATTTCGGGCAAATTACGTCAATTTTGTCCCCGGGATGCGACCCACAGCAGTCGACTAACACTCAGGTACCTATTTTACTGATATGTGAACAGAGACCAGATGAATTAAGGAAACATATCCTAATGTACCTGTACCAGGGATCGAACCCCGGACCTCAATGTGTGAGCTGATGAATCTTACCTATCTCAAAGGAAGCTGGAACAGACAGCTTCCCTTCCTGAATGACTTCTGAGGACAACTACCTCACCCTCAATATACTATACAGAAAGCCTAGCAACAAGGATGACTTGATACACTGCTACATGCACCAAACGGGGAGTATTAATAGGATTCTTTATCTTCCTGATTCTAAGCCCTAATTTCCTAGAGGAGTGCACCTACCTACTACAAGCACTTCCCAAACATCAGTTCCCAGCCTTCTTTGTACAAGATTGCACATAGAGAGAGAGACAGAGAGTATACCTGGAGAGGGTTTCGGGGATCAACGCCCCCGCGACCCGGTCTGTGACCGGTTAAAATAAACTTTTAAAAAATAAATTAAAATTAAAATCTTCATTTATTTTAAATTCATAGATGGAAGTTACAATGGACAATGTGCAGTTTGCTTGGTTACAATTTGTACGTTCCCAAGAAAGCTGTATATTATGCGGCGCATGTACACTCAGACACTCCTCTCGGCGTATATATTCTCACTGCAGCGTCTTACCAGTGTTTAAGTTTGGTCACTTAACTTCTTAGGGCATTTACCTATACAGATTGTTACTGAATCTACATGATGTTGTTAATGATCTAATTTATCTCGTATAGGTCTGCATTCACACCATAAACTAACAGAAGTCTCATATTCTTCTTGCATAGTCTGATAAGATCTCAAACGGTTAATAGACAATGGCAAAAGCCGACAAGTGGGAATAAAAGCAGTGGAAACAGATGATCATTTTAATGCAACGGTGTATTTGCTTATTCCTTTGTGCATTATAAAGGTCAGCCTTGGGGAAACGTTGTATTGAAAGGTTACTCTGCCACCACTGTCTTTATTCCCATTTTATACGGTTAATTGGTAAATCCATGTGGATTTTTAGTTCTTCATTATTCAAAGAATCTGCATAGGGTCACATTTGTTGATCAATTGGGTCACATGACCTCCGGGCTAATACAAATAAAATCTTATGAATAACAAAAAAAGGCACAATACCGTGACTGGAACAATACACACACATCCCACACATATAAAATCTTATGTAATAGATATTACAACCCGTGGTGTCATCGAGAGGAGCAGAAACCTTCAAGCAAATTGCATGTTCTTGAAGATGACGTATTATTATATTATTATTATAGTGTCAGGGACATGTCATCAAAAGAAATAGTCTGTGTTTCTTACGTTTTCTATTACAATCCGAAAGTTAAAACAAAGTACGTTTTCTTTAAATAAGAATATAGTAAACTATGATATACTAATTTTCAATTAGAATATTTCAGTTATCGTACACATAATTTGATTTACTGTCCCAAATCTACTGATTAGTCTTAAGCTACTTGTTTATGTACTACCATGACCGGTCTTACTAGATTTCTATATAGGTTTTTGCCCAATGTTTTTTCCCAGCCAGGGCAGAAACATTGGGCGTGTTTCTTTACACCTGTTGTCTATGTTCCCCATCAGTAAAATGGGTACCTGGGTGTTAGTCGACTGGTGTGAGTCGCATCCTAGGACACTGACCTAATCTGCCCGAAATGCTCAGCATAACAAGGGACTTTCTATATAGTAGTATGTCACTGATGTCAGCTAGGCCTGTATACCATGTACATGTACTTGTAGTAAATAAAGATATTATTATTATTATTATTATTATTATTATCAGAGTTCAAAAGATTAAAACTGCAGTAGAATTTAAAGTATAAGAGCTACGTTCTCCCCTATACCCCTTTCGATTCGTACTCCTAAATTCATACACATGTCTCTGAGTGAATATACGCTGAGAGTAGTGAATAGGTTACATGTAGCTTGAAGGTTTTGTTGGTATTATTAACCCGGGGGGGTTAGTAAAGCAAAATAACCCCAATAAAGTCTTTGCGTCATCCGGGACTGATTCTTATTTCCGCTGGGGTCCTTTAATCCCCCTCCCTACCTTTGTAACTTGTCATGAGTGTGACCAGATCTACCTGTAGTGATACCGCTCTTGTGGGGAGCCGCTGCAGGACACAATACGGCACCACCTCAGGGGCCCCTTACAATAACAACAAACAGTACGGAGATGGCCCAGCATGGCGTGTGGTCTCTCTTACACAGATACATTCGTGATGCAGATTACATGGTAAGCTTAAATATGTCGCCAGTAGCTATAGCTTTTCTGAGGGCATATGCACCTTACATCACCTGTCCTGCAACAGCAGTCATTAGATGTATTTTCTTCTGTTGCAGACATGTACCATGGAATTTGTGTTCAATAAAGCCTAGGAATAAGGCCTGTGTTTTTATCACAACAATTTATTGAACACAAATATCCTGGGCTACCTGGTGGCGATTCTGAGCTAGACTACACCGCAACATGGAGCGTTTACTGAAACCAGAGAGGCTAGATTCTGACACCAGTGTATCAATGGCTGCTCAGGAATGGAAGCACTGGTTTAAGACTTTCGAAAACTTCTTGAGAGCCTTTCCTCAGGAAGATCTAGATAAACTAAGCCTGCTCATCAACTTTGTGTCACCTAAAATCTATGAGGTTATTTCTGAGTGTAATACCTATGAAGAGGCTATCAATGCCCTCAAGTCTCAGTATATTAAGCCCACAAATGAAATCTTTGCACGATATCGTCTTGCAACTCGCCGCCAGCAGATTGGTGAATCCTTAGAGGAATACTTTCAAGCATTGAAAATATTAGGTAAGGACTGTAACTTCCGAGCGGTGACAGCTTCTCAGTATTGTGAAGAGTCCATCAGGGATGCTTTTATCAGTGGCCTGCAATCACCAATAATAAGGCAGCGTTTATTGGAGAATAAAACTCTACCCTTGACCAGGCAAGAGCATTAGATTCAGCCCAGAAGAATTCTGAAGTGTACAGTACTACCCAGCCTTCTCGAGTGGTAAGTGCTGTAACTCCCGACCAAGACTCTTTTAATGAAGTTACCGTGGAACCTGCTTCAGTGACAGCAGCTGCAGGCACAAAGTGTTTCTTTTGTGGTTTTTCAAGACATCCACGTCCAAAGTGTCCGGCTCGTGAAGCAATGTGCCATCAATGCCATAAGAAAGGTCACTTTGCTAAAGTATGTCGTGCTAATACATCAACAAGAGCTAGTGCTTCTACGCATTCCGACCAGGCGACTCTAGCAACAGTGACTTCTGCGGCTGCTCCAAATTCACTGTCAAAGGCAGTTGTGAAAGTGTTCATCAAAGGAACAGAAGTAGATGGTCTGATTGACAGTGGCAGCTCAGAGAGTTTCATCAACCTTGACGTAGTTAAACGCCACTCCTTGACGGTACATCACTCATCAGGTACCGTTTCCATGGCATCAACATCTCTCTCTATTCAGACGTTAGGGTTTTGTAAGGTAAACCTTAGAAGTTAATGGCAGGGATTATCAAGATGTACATTTAGCTGTTCTGCCACAACTGTGCTCTGATGTGATCCTTGGTCAGGACTTTCAGAAGCGTCATGGTAGTGTTACCTTAACATATGGAGGTGAACTGCCTCCTCTCGTTGTCTGTGGTCTTAGCACTTTAAGGGTAGACCCACCAAAGCTGTTTGCGAATCTTACTGCGGATTGTCATCCTATATCAGCTAAGTCACGCCGCTATTCTTATGAAGATAGGATGTTCATTGAGAAAGAAACTCAGAGGCTGCTGAAGGAGGGTATTATAGAACCAAGTAATTCTCCGTGGCGTGCACAGGTCGTTGTTGTCAAGGATGATTATAGGAAACGGAGGCTGGCTATCGACTATTCTGAGACAATCAACAAATTTACACTTCTTGATGGGTACCCTCTACCTCTACCTCGAATTGATGATACAGTGAACAAAATTGCTCAGTACTATGTGTTTAGCACAATTGATCTACGAAGTGCCTATCATCAAGTCCCTATAAGGAATGAAGATAAACCATACACAGCGTTTCAGGCTAGTGACGGCCTCTATCAGTTTACCAGAGTCCCTTTTGGGGTTACCAATGGGGTAGCCTGTTTCCAACGAATTATGGATTCACTCATTCAGGAAGAGCAACTTATGGGAACTTATGCATATTTAGATAATGTTACCATTTGTGGCAAGACCCAGGAGGAACATGATGCAAACCTTGATAAGTTTTTGGAAGCTGCCAAGAAGAAAAATATCAGTTACAATGAAGAAAAGTGCACTTTTTCCACTAAAAGGCTTAACATCCTTGGTTATGTGGTGGAAGGAGGTGCAATATCCCCAGACCCTGAAAGACTTCGACCCTACGGGAACTTCCAGCCCCAAGACAAAAAGTCACTCCGAAGAACTCTTGGTCTTTTGCTTATTACTCACAGTGGATCTACAACTATTCAAGTAAAGTTCGCCCACTGAGTGCTACCACGATATTTCCTGTGACAAAGGAAGCAGAAACTGCTTTCTATACTCTCAAACAGGACATTGAAAGCTCAGTAGTTCAGGCCATTGATGAGTCCCTACCATTCGAGGTGGAAACGGATGCATCTGAAGTTGCCATTGCTGCAGTCCTATCTCAGGCAGGACGTCCCGTAGCTTTCTTTTCAAGAACTTTTCAGGATCAGAGAAGTGCTATGCTGCTGTAGAAAAGGAGCCTCAGGCCATAATAGAAGAAGTTCGCCACTGGAGGCATTATTTAACAGGCAGACATTTCACTTTTGGACGACCAACGGTCCGTGATGTATATGTTTGACAAGAAGCACAAAAGTAAGATCAAGAATGACAAGATATTACGCTGGAGGATGGAACTATCGTGTTATAACTTTGATATTCTGTATCGACCGGGTGAAGAAAACATTTCACCTGATGCATTCTCTAGGTCCCACTGTGGAGCAGCATGTCATGATTTGCAATCACTCTCAGAGCTCCACAAGGCCTTGTGCACCCAGGAGTTACACGCCTGTATCATTTTGTTAAATCTAAGAATATGCCCCTACTCAGTGGAAGAGGTGCGACAAGTGATCAGATCATCAGAGTATGCAGAGTGCAACCAAACTTTCACCAGCAGAAAAACCATCTCATAAAAGCCACCCAGCCTTCGAGGCTGAATATAGATTTCAAGGACCTCTACCAAGCATAACCAGAATAGGATTTCCTTAAATAGTAGATGAATATTCTAGGTTTCCTTGTGTTCCCCTGTGCAAATATGACGCTTCAACTGTCATCATTGTCTTTCCCAGTTATTCGTATTGGATGCGCCTATTTCTACAGACAGGATCCTCATTCATGAGGAACTTCATGAGTTTTGGCTAACAAAGGGATTGCTGCGAACAAGATTTCAAAGACAACCTCAAGGCAATGGTCAAGTGGAGCGGTTCAATGACTAGTGGTACCTCTAGGTTACGTTGGTCCCCAAAATCGTCCCTTATGTAAGTTTATTTTTTAATGCTTTTGTAGTATATTTTGGGGGTGTAAAGGACTAGTCTATTTGACAGATTCCTTATGGGGATAAATTCGTTTGTAATGGCACTTGAACAGCATTCTCGAACAAAAGAAATATCGTAACTCGAGGTACCACTGTATATGGAAGTCAGTTACAATGACACTGAAATCTCGCAATCTACCGGTTCAACACTGGCAGACTGTCTTACCTGATGCCCTTCACTCTATTAGATCATTGCTGTGCACAGCTACTAATGCTACCCTCATGAGAGACTCTTCAACTATTCACGTCGTTCCTCTACGGGAGCTCCATGCCCACCTGGTTATGTCACCCTGGACCCATTCTCCTGAAGAGTCACCGTAGGATGAACAAGACGGATCCTTTAGTGGAAGAGGTAGAGCTCCTACAAGCTAATCCGCATTATGCCCACATTCGCTACCAAATGGTGAAGAGACTACTGTATCTACAAGACACTTAGCCCCAGTTGAAACCAAAGTTAGTGCGGAATCTCAAGATACACCAATAGATGTTGTGAAAGATGCTTGGTTTCTCCAGGGAAGCCTTTCAGGCTACCCCTATTGAAATAGAGGACGCCGCTCCAGCAGATAGTCAAACCCCGCTAGAAAATACCGAACCCGGTGAAGAGGCTCAAGGGCTACGAAGGTCTGGACGTACACGTCACCCACCTAACCGTTTGGAGGATTACTGTATCTGATATTTTAGAAGGGGAGATTGTAGTGATACCGCTCTTGTGGGGAGCCGCTGCAGGACACAATACGGCACCACCTCAGGGTTAGTTTGATATTTTATTATGCACCCATACCCATCCTGTGGGCGGTAGTCAAAAGATTACAGAGGTATAATGGGTCCAGGGACTGGACCCCAAAGTTATGATAGCTGAGCAAGTTACAAAGGTAATGAACTAACAAGCTACAAGGTAATGAACTCACAAGTTACAAAGGTAATGAAACATGTAGTAAATTTACTTACTTACGTTTATGCATGGTTACACCTCAGGGGCCCCTTACAATAACAACAAACAGTACGGCGATGGCCCAGCATGGCGTGTGGTCTCTCTTACACAGATACATTCGTGATGCAGATTACATGGTAGTTTAAATATGTCGCCAGTAGCTATAGCTTTTCTGAGGACATATGCACCTTACATCACCTGTCCCAGCAGCAGTCATTAGATGTATTTTCTTCTGTTGCAGACATGTACCATGGAATTTGTGTTCAATAAGGCCTAGGAATAAGGCCTGTGTTTTATCCAACACTACCTGAGTTCATTACCTTTGTAACTTGTTATCTATTAACATTGGGGCCCAGTCCCTGGACCCATTATCCTCTGTAATCTTTTACTACCGCCCACCCCCATGGGAGGGGCATAATAAAGATATTAAAAAAAACTAACTCCTCTTTTTATTATTATTATTATTATTATTATAATCAAAAGAAGCGCTAAACCACAGGTTACTAACTCCCCCTAGTTTCATTCCCCTCCTTGAAAATTTTCATACTTTTATATTACAAACCCATACTTTCTTATCGTCCTAATACACTACTTTTATTTATGTCTATAAAAAAGAAAAAAAGAGTTAACAGCCACTAAAGTTTTTGGGGCTCACGCGTCTGTAGTGAAATAATTTACACTCAGCCATACTGGACGCCCCCCCGCTCAAACTTGTATTGATAAGTTTTGAGATAAACTCAAGATTTTTATAAATACGTGGCGAACAATATTTTCCCTACACTGGAAAGGCCGGGAATCCTTACAAAAATATTGATTTATACCGGTACTTAAAAGTTTGAGGGAGGGAAACAAGGCTACATGGTGAAAAAAATACATGGAACTGGGAAATAAAGACGTGAGCAGAGGCAAACTTTTAAATATTA
>WNWK01008562.1:0-12271 GCA_009830355.1 Cherax destructor
GTATCGTTAGCATTTTGATGCCCTTTTGATGTGTTATTAACATGGTTTGACGCCATAGTATTATAATAAAAAAAAAACATGAACGATGTTATATTTGTTAGGTTGATGTAAATATGCCACAAGTATTGTATTGTTTTGATTTATTATGCAGGTAGCTGTGTACAATGTTTATGTACATATTGTCCAATGTATACATATTTCTGTAGGGTAAGTGTCCGCATCATGGCACTTACATATTTAGGTGGTTTCTTTTCTGTTTAGTTTGATGACAACCTTAGGTTATTTTTATACAGTAGTCTTAAGATAATTATATTGTTTTGAATTATGAAGTACTTGGTGTTGTACCGTTATGTTTCATTTTGTATTGTCACTGTTTTGATTAATAAAATATAAAAAAAAAAAAATCCAGCGGAGAAGCCATCCTCCAACATCCATTCTGGCAAGTTCACTAATGATTACATGTCTGTTGGCAACATCAAAAGCAGATTTAAGGTCAAGGAAGGTAGTGTATGAGCTGTCAGTGTGCAAAGTGAGAAAGGTGGCTATGCAATGGTGCACACTCCTTCCATGCATGAAACCATGCAACCGGGGACAAAAATGTTTGATTCTGTACATGAGACGATTAAGAATCACCCTCTCAAATTTTTTACATAAGCAGCTAGTAAGAGATATTGGGCGAAATGAATTTGTTGATTGGGCTTAGGAATGGGAATGATGAGGCTATTGGTCCAAGATTTAGGAGCTCCCCAGTTACATAGCTCATGTTGTATAATTGAGTAAAGGATTGCCTGGTACTGACACAGCAATCTTAGTATATTGTGGTAATACCATCCTCACCAGGCGACGTGGAGTTGCCTTTAGTTAGTGCCTGCATCAAGTTCAAAGTCAGTGAAAGGAATGTTACAGTCATCTTCCTTGCTGAGCATAAACAAAAAAGTCTCTCCCTAGCATCATATTTGTCATTTAATTTCGCCTGTGGGTACTGGGAAGATTTTCATAGCTTGATGGTGCCTTGAACTGGCAATCCCCATTGCTAAATTATAAATATGCCCGTCCCACTAATACAGTGCCAGGGGGGTTCCCAAGGAGGCCAGAGTTACTCCTATTTTCCCAAAAAAAATAGTAGGTCTGATGTTAGAAACCCAAGGCCCTGTTAGTATACTCAGTGTAATACCCAAAAATTCTAGAGAGGGCGGTGTACTGTCAAGTAGTTAAATATCTTAGTGACAAAAAATTCTTCATAGTTACCAATCAGGTTTTAGGAGATCTTACTCAACCGACCCCTCCCTAATTAATCTGATGGATTACATGAGAACTGAAATGTCTATGGGAAACCCATAGGAATGGTAACTTTAGACTTGAAAAAGGGCCCTTTGATACTGTCAACCACAATATATTATGAAAAAACTTAAAGGGCTATCGGCATAGGTTTTCCACTCCTATCTTAGCAACAGGAAACAAATTGTCAAAATCAACAAAACAGAATCAGAACCACTGCCGATAGCATGTGGAGTTCCCCAAGGTAGTATACTGATGGTGATGATGGTACTGATGGTGATGATGGTACTGATGGTGATGATGGTACTGATGGTGATGGTGGACGGTGGTGATGAGGGTAACCGGTGGTGGTAATGGTACTGGTGGTGATGATGGAATTGATGGTGATGATGGTACTGATGGTGATGATGGACTGATGGTGATGATGGTACTGATGGTGATGATGGTACTGATGGTGATGATGGTACTGATGGTGATGATGGTACTGGTGGTGATGGTGGTACTGGTGGTGATGGTGGTACTGGTGGTGATAGTGGTACTGATGGTGATGATGGTACTGATGGTGATGATGGTACTGATGGTGATGATGGTACTGATGGTGATGATGGTACTGATGGTGATGGTGGTACTGATGGTGATGATGGTACTGATGGTGATGATGGTACTGATGGTGATGATGGTACTGATGGTGGTGGTGGTACTGGTGGTGGTGGTGGTACTGATGGTGATGATGGTACTGATGGTGATGATGGTACTGATGGTGATGGTGGTACTGATGGTGGTGGTGGTACTGGTGGTGATGGTGGTACTGATGGTGATGATGGTACTTGCTGGTGGATGAGTGGTACTGATGGTGATGATGGCACATTGATGGTGATGGTGCACTGTGGTGATGGTGGACGATGGTGATGTGGACTGTGGTGATGATGGTAACTGATAGTGAGCATGGAGTACTTGATGGTGATGTGACACGCTACTGGTGGTGATGTGGTACTGATGGTGATGATGGTACTGATGGTGATGATGGTACTGATGGTGATGATGGTACTGATGGTGATGATGGTACTGATGGTGATGATGGTACTGATGGTGATGGTGGTACTGATGGTGATGATGGTACTGATGGTGATGATGGTACTGATGGTGATGATGGTACTGGTGGTGATGATGGTACTGATGGTGATGATGGTACTGATGGTGATGATGGTACTGATGGTGGTGGTGGTACTGATGTGATGATGGTACTGATGGTGATGGTGGTACTGGTGGATGGAGATGGTGGTACTGGTGGTGATGATGGTACTGGTGGTGATGATGGACTGATGGTGATGATGGTACTGGTGGTGATGGTGGTACTGGTGGTGATGGTGGTACTGGTGGTGATGGTGGTACTGGTGGTGATAGTGGTACTGGTGGTGATGATGGTACTGATGGTGATGATGGTACTGATGGTGATGATGGTACTGATGGTGGTGGTGGTACTGATGGTGATGGTGGATGATGGTGATGATGGTACTGATGTCGTAGGTGTATGACGTGGTGAGATCAATGGTGATGATGATGATGGTGATGATGGTCTGATGGGGGGTGGACTGATGTGATTGGTATGATGTTATGAAGCTGGTCTGTGGGTGGTCGATGGTGACCGGTGGACTGTGGGATGGGTACTGGTGGTGATAGTGGTACTGGTGGATGATGGTACTATGGTGATTGAGTACGATGGTGATGATGAATGGTGGTGGTGGTCCTGATGGTGATGGTGGTACTGATCGTGATGATGGTACTGATGGTGATGACCTGGTACTGGTGGTGATAGGAACTGATGGTGATGATGGTACTGATGGTGATGATGGTACTGGTGGTGATGGTGGTACTGGTTGTGATGGTGGAACTGGTGGTGATAGTGGTACTGGTGGTGATGGTGGTACTGGTGGTGATGGTGGTACTGATGGTGATGGTGGTACTGATGGTGGTGGTGGTACTGATGGTGATGGTACTGATGGTGATGATGGTACTGATGGTGATGATGGTACTGATAATGGTGGTGGTACTGATGGTGATGATGGTACTGATGGTGATGATGGTACTGATGGTGATGATGGTACTGATGGTGATGATGGTACTGATGGTGATGATGGTACTGATGGTGATGATGGTACTGATGGTGATGATGGTACTGATGGTGATGGTGGTACTGGTGGTGATGGTGGTACTGGTGGTGATGGTGGTACTGGTGGTGATGGTGGTACTGGTGGTGATGTGTACTGATGGTGATGATGGTATGGTGGTGTGATGGAGTGATGGTGATGATGGTACTGGATGGTGATGGTGGTACTGATGGTGATGATGGTACTGATGGTGGTGATGGTACTGGTGGTGGTGGTGGTACTGATGGTGATGATGGTACTGATGGGATGATGGTACTTGGTATGGTGGTACGAGTTGGTGGTACTGGTGGTGATGGTGGTACTGATGGTGATGATGGTACTGGTGGTGATGGTGGTACTGATGGTGATGATGGTACTGATGGTGATGGTGGTACTGGTGGTGATGGTGGTACTGGTGGTGATGTTGGTACTGATGGTGATGATGGTACTGATGGTGATGGTGGTACTGATGGTGGTGGTGGTACTGGTGGTGATGGTGGTACTGATGGTGATGATGGTACTGATGGTGGTAGTGGTACTGGTGGTGATGGTGGTACTGATGGTGGTGGTGGTACTGGTGGTGATGGTGGTACTGGTGGTGATGGTGGTACTGATGGTGATGGTGGAACTGGTGGTGATAGTGGTACTGATGGTGATGGTGGTACTGGTGGTGATAGTGATACTGATGGTGGTGGTGGTACTTGTGGTGATGGTGGTACTGGTGGTGATGGTGGTACTGATGGTGATGGTGGTGATGGTGGTACTGGTGGTGATGGTGGTACTGGTTGTGGTGGTGGTGGTACTGATGGTGATGGTGGTACTGGTGGTGGTGGTGGTACTGGTGGTGATGGTGGTACTGGTGGTGATGGTGGTACTGGTGGTGATGGTGGTACTGATGGTGATGGTGGTACTGGTGGTGATGGTGGTACTGATGTTGATAGTGGTACTAGTGGTGATGGTGGTACTGGTGGTGGTGGAACTGGTGGTGGTGGAACTGGTGGTGTTACTGTTGGTGGTGGACCAGCAGTGACGTCACTGGAACTCCCCAACAAACAAGGTTGACTGATGCTCGATGTTCCCTCAACAACAACCCCCATCAACCACTCAAACAACAACTATCCCCTACCAACCACCACCCCAACCAATATCCCCAACCATCACCCTCCCCCCAGTGACCCTGCCACCTCAACTGCTGTGTAACTACCCCCAAACTACCCCGCAACCCTTCAGGGGGGTTGCCAGCTGGTTATCAGCTGATTTCTGGGTCCAGAAATCACTGTCAGTTGGTGTAGACACTGTACCACGTCAGCAGTGACTACCCACATCTGATCACCTCCCTCAGCAGTGAAATAAGCCCCTCTGGACATCACTAACAGTGAAATACGTGCGTTTGTAGCTGGCTGGCAGTGAAATTGGCTGTTTCTAGGTTGTTAAGCGGTGAAATCGGCTCGTTTGTGCCTGTCAGCTGTGAAATAAGTCCACTTTTGGTTGTCAGTAATGAAATCATTCCACTTGTAGCTGTCAGCAGTGAAAGCAGTCTATTTGTGGCTGTCAGCAGTGAAATAAGTCCACTTGTAGCCGTCAGCAGTGAAATCAGTCCACTTATGCCTGTCAGCAATAAAACTCAAACCACTTGTTGGTGTCAGCAGTGAAAATCAGCCCATTTATGGCTGTCAGCAGTGAAAATCAGCCTCGAACAGCTCATCCAGAGCATCAGCAGTGAATACTTGGTAATATAACAGTGACCAGGTGTGTGTATACCTCTCATACTTGTGTATGCCTCTCATGTGTATACCTCTCAGACTTGTGTATCCCTCTCATACGTATACCTCTCATACTTGTATATAACTCATGTATATACCTCTCATACTTGTGTATCCCTCTAATGTGTATACCTCTCATACATGTGCATTAATTGATGCTGCTCTTAGAGCTCTTCATTCGAGGGACTGGAGCTATCTTCCCCTTCTTCGGATCAAACTTGTTCATCCCTCCAATGCAAGGTATCCCAGTGATCACTGCAAGGTATCCCAGTATTACACAACACCAGCCTGTACCAGTGATCACAGTTACTAAAAACAACAGATAGCCCCACTCCACATGGGTGGCAGTAAAGCAATTGCAAAGAAATACAGACAGATAGCACTAACATCCCATATCATAAAAATCTTTGAAGGAGTTCTAAGAACCAAGATCGCAAACCACCTTGATACCCAATATTATGAACACAGGTAAGAATGGCCTCTGACCTGGTCGTAATGGCCTGTGACCTGGTCGTAATGGCCTGTGATCTGGTCGTAATGGGTTTGGTGCAGAACAAACTCAGCAGATAGGCTATAACTTGTATTTCCTTCACCAGATATATACAAATATTTATGTACACTGTGTACAAAGATTGGAATAGTCGGTGTACCACATGGTGACACAATGGCAAAAGCAGAAGCCAGAGAGAGAGAGAGAGAGCACCGTACTCAACCAGCTGGTAGGCAAGTCTGGCAAATGCTAACCGCAAGTGAACCATATCGCCCCAGCATTTGGCGGGCTTGCTTGTGATTGGACAATGAACCAAGGTACTGATTTAACGACGGGTTCCCTAAAAAATCATTAAACCCTTAGCACCTGGTTTGCTGGTTGGGAGGCAGCCTATATGGGAGTGTGTACATATGCTGAATAAATTGTAACATACTCTTTGCATGCCATACCCAACAACAGCACAATCCAGAACAGCACGGGTTTAGTGCAGGTCCCTCCTTCCTCTCACAACTACTGGACCACTGACATGGCCCTGGATGGTAGCTCCTGCCTCTCACATCTACTGGACCACTATGACATGGTCTTGGATGGTCGCTCCTGCCTCTCACAACTACTGGACCACTATGACATGGTCTTGGATGATTGCCCCTGCCTCTCACAACTACTGGACCACTATGACATGGTCTTGGATGGTCGCTCCTGCCTCTCACAATTGAAAAATTTGACACATGTGCAACACTTGGGTATCTTTAATGAGGAAACGTTTCGCGCCACAGAGGCTTCATCAGTCCAACCTTTGGACGAAGACCTACTTCGACTAGTGCATGGTACCACTATAACCCCGCCTCCTCCTGCTTCGCCTCACCTGACTACAGTATATAAGCCACTTCTGAGGCCCTTTGCTGTACTTTCTTCAAGATTGATGGACTGAACACATCGACTCCAGGCCGAGGGACTGATTACCTCAAACTCCTCCTCTCCTTAAAACTTCCTACTTTGTATTGGACTGATGAAGTCACTGTGTGGCGAAACGTTTCCTCATTAAAGATACCCAAGTGTTGCACATGTGTCTAATTTATCAACTTGTCGGTTCTCTGAACCATTCATCTCTCACAGGTACTGGACCACTATGACATGGTCTTGGATGATCGCTCCTGCCTCTCACAACTACTGGACCACTATGACATGGTCTTGGATGATCGCTCCTGCCTCTCACAACTACTGGACCACTATGACATGGTCTTGGATGATCGCTCCTGCCTCTCACAACTACTGGACCACTATGACATGGTCTTGGATGATCTGGAGGACAAACAAAATGCAGATGTAGTATACACAGACTTTGGGAAAGCCTTCGACAAGTGTGACCATGGTGTAATAGCACACAAAATGCGTGATAAAGGAATAACAAGAAAAGTTGGTAGATGGATGTATAACTTCCTACCTCTTTTTAGGGAGGCTCCTTGTCGTGGTAAAGAGGCTATTGGTCTGAGGAATTGGACATTTAGGTCTTCTTCCTCAGAAAAATTACCCCAATTTCCCCTTTCCTATCCCAGCCTCTCCATTCCTCCACTCCCTTTCCTCCTCCTCTCCCCATCCCTCCCCCACCTCCTTGTTTTCAACCTTTGGGATTTTTCCCTCAGGCATTCTAGTTCCTAGGTAGGGTAAAGGGTACTGTGGTCCATCCCATTCCGTTGAGGTCCTTGGCAGTGGTGTAGTTTGCTGTGGAATCTGGATCACCTGGAATGTTCCGATCCCTCTCCGGTCTCCCGGGGGGTGGCTTTGGGTGTCTTTCGGGTAACGGGTGTATCTCTGGAAGCTGCCTGTTGGATTCTGGGAGGTGGTGGCTGATGGAGGTATGTTTTGTGGTGGGTATCTGACCGCCCTCTCTTTTGTCCACCAAGGTGGCTTGGTAGATGTGATGTTGTTATTCCGGATTGCTGGTTTACTGGCATGAAGGGTAGGGTATGGCACGGGTTTCATGCTGCATTTGCACTAATGGTGGTGCTGGGGTCCTTTTGGGCATTGAGGGGGATTTACAGTCCTTTCATTCCTCCTAGGGGCTATCCCTCCATGTTAATCCCTTTTTTTATTCTTTTTTTCTTTCCTTTTTTCTAAAAAACAAAAAGAAAGAAGTGACATAACCATGGAGTCCCAAATCCATGAACCAGCTCCTTCCGGGCCCCTTTCTGCTACCACACCCTGTTCCAACCCTATCTCATTATTTGACCACTCTGGACCTTTCTAATGCCCCTGTACCTTCTGCTGGTGTCATTTCGTCACCAGCTCCTTTGATACATCTGACCTCTGCACTTCTTTGACCATGCTTCCGGCTTCTCCCTTTACAGTGTGATGATTCTCGGCTCACCCGCCCATCTCAAGTTGGACCAACTCCGGTCCCACACCTAAACGACCAAGACCATTAACTGATGACACTACTATTACTTCTCACTTTACCCAGAAAAGACCAGCATGACGCTCACTTCCCTTATACACTACGTTTCAAAGTACACTATGGACTAATCTCTTTACCATACAGCCGACATCTCCTACTGACTATCTTT
The DNA here is from genome assembly GCA_009830355.1 of Cherax destructor. NCBI lineage: Eukaryota > Metazoa > Arthropoda > Malacostraca > Decapoda > Parastacidae > Cherax > Cherax destructor. Next base: position 8,243 of record WNWK01008562.1, read on the forward strand.
CAGATCATAGTATCGGCAAGGTGCCATGTTGGTCAAAATATTTCGCTTCATGCTCTCAAGAGCTGTGCATGCATCGTCACGGTACAAAATGCTAGCCAAACCCACGATCTTTCTCTCCTTACCACAGTAGATGCTATTCCTGTAACAATTCAAAAACACCATTCTCTCAGTTCTTGTAGTGGTACCATCATTCTACCTCAACGTAATTTCCAGACATGTGGTGACGACATTCTAGAACAGCTTGAGCTCCAAGGCATTCCAGTTCTCAAAGTAGACACGTATATACTACCTGCCCGGGGGCAGAGACGCTACCCCTGTAATTAGGCTCGCTTAACTCTCGTGAGCTTCCGTCCTCTGTTTATCTTGCAGGACAGTCTCCAAGTCCGAGAGTTGATCCCTACAGTGCAGAATTTGCTGGCGCTTTGACCACCCAGCAAAATATTGCAGGTCCATGACAGAGTGCCCAGTCTGTGGTGCTGACGAACATACCAATACATCCTGTAACCTGAATCACTCTTGCCTTAATTGTAATGAGGCTCACCTGGCTTTTTCTCGCTGTTGCTAAGTTTACCTAAAAGAACAGGAAATTCTTTGTCTCAAAGAGAAATGTTTCACATATGCAAAGGCGGTCTCTCATCTTCGCCTCCAGGGGAGACTTCATACCTGGAGTATAACTGGAGAGGGTTTTGGGGGTCAACGCCCCTGTGGCCCGGTCTGAAACCAGGCCTTTTGGCGGATCAGGGTCTGATCAACCAGGCTGTTACTGCTGGCAGCACGCTAACTAACGTACGAACCACAGCCCAGCTGGTCAGGTACCGACTTTAGGTGCCTGTCCAGTGCCTTATTGAAGACAGCCAGGGGTCTATTGGTAATCCCCCATATGGATGCTGGGTGGCAGTTGAACAGTCTTGGGCCCCTGACACTTATTGGGTTGTCTCTCAGTATACTTGTGGCACCCCTGCTTTTCATTGGGGAAATGTTTATCTCCTGCCGAGTCATGTGCAAGTTTGGTACTAATCCCTCTAGGATTTTCCAAGTGTATATTATCATGTATCTCTCTCGCCTGCATTCCAGGGAATGCAAATCAACAGATTTCAACAGTTCCCAGTAATTTAGGTGCCTTATCGTACTTATGTGTGACATGAAAATTCTTTGTACACTCTACACCTGGAGTCTACCTGGAGAGAATTCCAGGGGTCAACGCCCCCGCGGCCCGGTCCGTGACCAGGCCTCCTGTTGGACCAGAGCCTGATCAACCAGGCTGTTACTGCTGGCCGCACGCAGTCCAACGTACGAACCACAGCATGGCTGGTCAGGTACCGACTTTAGGTGCCTGTCCAGTGCCTGCTTGAAGACAGCCAGGGGTTTGTTGGTAATCCCCCTGATGTATGCTGGGAGGCAGTTGAACAATCTTGGGCCCCCTGACACTTATTGTGTTGTCCCTCAACGTGCTAGTGGCACCCCTGCTCTTCATTGGGGGGATGTTACATCGCCTGCCGAGTCTTTTGCTTTCGTAGGGAGTGATTTTTGTGTGCAAGTTTGGTACTAAGCCCTCGAGAATTTTCCATGTGTATATAATAATGTATCTCTCCCGCCTGCGTTCTAGAGAGTACAGGTTTAGGAACTTCAAGCGTTCCCAGTAGTTGAGGTGGTTTATCGCACTTATGCGTGCGGTGAAGGTTCTCTGCACATTTTCAAGGTCAGCAATTTCACCCGCCTTGAAAGGTGCAGTTAGTGTGCAGCAATATTCCAGCCTAGATAGAACAAGCGATCTGTAAAGTGTCAACATGGGCTTGGCATCCCTGGTTTTGAAGGTTCTCATTATCCATCCTGTCATTTTTCGAGCAGATGCAATTGCTACTTTGTTATGGTCCTTGAAGGTGAGATCCTCTGACATGATCACTCCCAGGTCTTTGACATTAGTTTTTCGCTCTATTGTGTGGTTGGAATTAGTTTTGTACTCCGATGAGATTTTAATTTCTTCACGTTTTCCGTATCTGAGTATATATATATATATATTTATTATTTTTTTTTATTATTAACACATCGGCCGATTCCCACCAAGGCAGGGTGGCCCGAAAAAGAAAAACTTTCATCATCATTCACTCCATCACTGTCTTGCCAGAAGGGTGCTTTACACTACAGTTATAAAACTGCAACATTTACACCCCTCCTTCAGAGTGCCGGCACTGTATATATGTATATACATATATATATATATATATATATATACATATATATATATATATATACATATATATAATATATATATATATATATAATATATATATAATATATATAATATATATATATATATATATATATATATATATATATATATATATATATATATATATATATATATATATATATATACGTATATATAGTATATATATATATATAATATATATATACGTATATATATATATATGATATATATATATATATATTCTTTTCTTTCTTTCAACACGTCGGCCGTTTCCCACCGAAGCAGGGTGGCCCAAAAGAAAACGAAAGTTTCTCCTTTTACATATAGTAATATATACAGGAGAAGGGGTTACTAGCCCTTGCACCCGGCATTTTAGTCGCCTCTTACGACACGCATGACTTACGGAGGAAGAATTCTGTTCCACTTCCCCATGGAGATAAGAGGAAATAAGAACAAGAACTAGTAAGAAAATAGAAGAAAACCCAGAGGGTGTGTATATATATGCTTGTACATGAATGTGTAATGTGACCTAAGTGTAAGTAGAAGTAACAAGACATGCCTGAAATCTTGCATGTTTATGAGACAGAAAAAGACACCAGCAATCCTACCATCATGTAAAACGATTACAGGCTTTCGTTTTACACTCACTTGGCAGGACGGTAGTACCTCCCTGGGCGGTTGCTGTCTACCAACCTACTACCTAGAATATATATATATATATATATATATATATATATATATATATATATATATATAAAGGCAATAAATGACATGCCCATGCACTCCGCTCCAGGCCCAGACTCATGGAACTCCGTGTTCATCAAGAACTGCAAGAAGCCCCTATCACATGCTTTTAACATCCTATGGAGAGGGAGCATGGACACTGGGATCGTCCCGCAGCTACTAAAAACAACAGACATAGCCCCGCTCCACAAAGGGGGCAGTAAAGCAATAGCAAAGAACTGAGGTCAGTGGTCACGTGTGGTCATACCTGTCCTAAGCTGTCTGGGAATTAGCGTGGGGTGATACCGAGCACATGGCTCACTGCAGTGTTTTAGAATCTCAGGTTGAAGTGTTGAAGAAGGAGGTTCTACTACTTCAGGAGGAAAATAGGAGGCTGAAGCTTCGCCTAGATGGGTGTGGGAGTGAGTGTGAGATGGTTGGAGCTGGTAAGGAGGAAATGGTTACCAACAGTGAAAGTGGCAGCCGCTTTAAGTGGCAAGTGGTTCACAATTCAGGAAGAAGGAAGATAAAGAAGGTTAATAGTGAAGATGTGAAGGTAGGAAATCGATTCTCTGTTCTCCAGGACGAGTGTACTTCAGTGGTCAGTGAGGTTAAAGGTACCACTGACTCCCCTGCTAATCAAGGTAAGAATATTCTGATTGTGGGAGACTCTCAGGTAAGATATATGGACCGTGCCTTTTGTAACAGAGACAGGAAGGTCAGACAGAGGGTGTGCCTCTCAGGAGCTGGTATTGGTGACATAGTCAGCAGGTTGGATAATATTATGTCAGGTAATGGGAACAAGCCTATTATCTGTCTTAGTGCTGGTGGTAATGACATTGGGAAGGGCAGAAGACAGGAGCTACTAGATAAGTATAGGTCAGCCATAGAAGTCGTTAGGTCTAAGGAGGTATCCCAATCATATGTAGCATTTTGCCTAGAAAGGAGTGGGCAATGAATGGATGTCTAGGGCAAGTGGTATAAATTGCTGGCTAGACAGGTACTGCAAGGAACTTGCAATTCCATTCATTGATAACTGGGACAAATTCTATGGCAAACGTGATATGTATGCAAGGGATGGGGTTCATTTTCTGGGG
>WNWK01008562.1:12371-69871 GCA_009830355.1 Cherax destructor
AGAATGCAGATGTTATATACACAGATTTTGCAAAGCCTTTGACAAGTGTGACCATGGTGTAATAGCACACAAAATGCGTGATAAAGGAATAACAGGAAAAGTTGGTAGATGGTTTATAATTTCCTAACACTAGAACACAAAGAGTAGTAGTCAACAGAGTAAAGTCTGAGGCAGCTACTGTGAAAGCTCTGTTCCACAAGGCACAGTACTTGCTCCCATCCTATTCCTCATCCTCATATCAGACATTGACAGGGATATAAGCCACAGTGCTGTGTCTTCCTTTGCAGATGACACCCGAATCTGTATGACAGTGTCCACCGTTGAAGACACTGCAAGACTCCAAGCAGACATAAACCAAATCTTTAAATGGGCTGCAGAAAACAATATGAAGTTCAATGATGAGAAATTTCAATTACTCAGATACGGAAAACGTGAAGAAATTAAAATCTCATCGGAGTACAAAACTAATTCCAACCACACAATAGAGCGAAAAACTAATGTCAAAGACCTGGGAGTGTTCATGTCAGAGGATCTCACCTTCAAGGACCATAACAATGTAGCAATTGCATCTGCTCGAAAAATGACAGGATGGATAATGAGAACCTTCAAAACCAGGGATGCCAAGCCCATGTTGACACTTTACAGATCGCTTGTTCTATCTAGGCTGGAATATTGCTGCACACTAACTGCACCTTTCAAGGCGGGTGAAATTGCTGACCTTGAAAATGTGCAGAGAACCTTCACGCACGCATAAGTGCGATAAACCACCTCAACTACTGGGAACGCTTGAAGTTCCTAAACCTGTACTCTCTAGAACGCAGGCGGGAGAGATACATTATTATATACACATGGAAAATTCTCGAGGGCTTAGTACCAAACTTGCACACAAAAATCACTCCTAGAAAGCAAAAGACTCGGCAGGCGATGTAACATCCCCAATGAAGAGCAGGGTGCCACTAGCACGTTGAGGGACAACACAATAAGTGTGGGGGGCCCAAGATTGTTCAACTGCCTCCCAGCATACATCAGGGGATTACCAACAAGCCCTGGCTGTCTTCAAGCAGGCACTGGACAGGCACCTCAAGTCGGTACCTGATCAGCCGGGCTGTGGTTCGTACGTTGGACTGGTGCGGCCAGCAGTAACAGCCTGGTTGATCAGGCTCTGGTCCAACAAGAGGCCTGGTCACGGACCGGGCCGCGGGGCGTTGACCCCTGGAATTCTCTCAGGTAGACTCCAGGATATATATATATATATATATGTATATATTTATATATATATATATATATATATATATATATTATTATATATATATATATATATATATATATATATATATATATATATATATATACGTATTACAAATAAAGAAAACATTTGTAATAAACGACTGTTTGGGATACTGAGTAAAATCTCATTTTCAGATTTTTATTATATTAATTATATATTATTAATATATAAACATATAATCTGAATAAAAACATAATCTAATAATCTGTGTAAAAACATATATTTACACAATCATAGTACATTAAAATATCACAAGCAAATCATATAGTGATGTGTCAAGTCGGTGCCAACTTGGTGTCACGCAGGACACTGCCATACCTCGTCATGGTACTCCTTCTCCACCGTGTCCTCAGACACCCTTATCTCTGTGTTACACACACCATCGCTCAGGGTCACTCACGACACCTTCTCTGTGCCACATGGCACGCCCCTGCATCATGAACCATTCTCTATTACAATCCTGTACAACGCGTCTTGACCTACACCAAATACACGAAACTTGTGTCGTGCCACCGTCACAAACTCTCTGCATACACCACTAAAACCTGACATGACACTCCGGTTAACAATCTCCGGTTAACAATCTCCGGTTAACAATCTCCGGTACAGTCTCGGGTACAGTCTCAGGTACATCGTCGCAGGTACATAGTAGATTCTGGTGACCTTGCCGCTCTCCTTGTTGTAGGCTATCACCAGCACCACACTGCATGAGTCTGCAACTCTACGCAGGTCTGACTGGCGAACTCCAGTAGTATATCAGTGAGCTGGTGGACTCTCCAGTGTTGACTAGGGGAGTCTCGATGACACTGTCAGTCAAGCCGGCCCGGCAGTCAAACATCAGGTCTGATGACGTAACCCCTTGACTGCCGGCCGGTGAGGTAATTACCTAACTACCATTGTTAGGTAAAGGGCCGTAACAATACGTATATGTTATATATATATATATATATATATATATATATATATATATATATATATATATATATATATATATATATATATATATATATATATATATATATATATATATATATATATATATATATATATATATATGTATATATATATATGTATATATATATATATATATATATATATATATATATATATATATATATATATATATATATATATATATATATATATATATATATATATATATATATATATATATATATATATATATAATATATATATATATATAATAAATGTTGTAATGTACATTTAAACAGGTTTTGTAAAATCCTTAGAATTTTCTAGTGTGTGTTATTTTGTGTGTGTTTTATATGTGTGTGTGTTTTTGTGTGTGTGTTTTGTTGTGTGATGTGAATTTTAGTGTGTGTGTGTGTTTTGTGTGTGTTTTGTGTGTGTGTGTTTGTGTGTGTGTGTGTGTGTTGTGTTTTTTGTTGTGTGTGTTGTGTTGTGTGTTTGTGTGTTTTTTGTGTGTGTGTGTGTGTTTTGTGTGTGTTTGTGTTTGTGTGTGTTTGTGTGTGTGTGTTTTGTGTGTGTGTGTGTATTTTGTGTTGTGTGTATGTGTGTGTGTGTACTCACCTAGTTGTACTCACCTGGTTGTGGTTGCTGGGGTCGAGTCATACCTCCTGGCCCCGCCTCTTCTCTGGCCGCTACTGGGTCTCTCTCCCTTCGCCATGAGCCTTATCATACCTCTTCTTAAAGCTATGAATGGATCCTGCCTCCACTACATCGCTTCCCAAGCTATTTCACTTCCTGACCACTCTGTGACTGAATAAATACTTCCTAACATCCCTGTGATTCATCTGAGTCTTCAACTTCAAGCTGTGCCCCCTTGTTGTTGTGTCCTATCTCTGGAACATTCTGTCTCTGTCCACCTTGTCAATTCCTCTCAGTATTTTATATGTCGTTATCATGTCCCCCTTTCTCTCGTGTCCTCCAGTGTCGTCAGGTCGATTTCCCTTAACCTTTCCTCGTAGGACATACCCCTTAGCTCCGGGACTAGTGGTGTTGCAAACCTTTGCACTTTCTCTATTTTCTTTATGTGCTTGGATAGGTGTGGGTTCCAAACTGGTGCTGCGTACTCCAGTATGGGCCTAACGTACACAGTGTACAGGTTTCTGAACGATTCCTTATTAAGATGTCGGAATGCTGTTCTTAGGTTTGCTAGGCGCCCGTATGCTGCAGCAGTTATTTGGTTGATGTGCGCCTCAGGAGATGTGCCTGGTGTTATACTCACCCCAAGATCTTTTTCCTTGGGTGAGGTTTGTAGTCTCTGGCCCCCTAGACTGTACTCCATCTGCGGTCTTCTTTGCCCTTCCCCGATTTTCATGACTTTGCATTTGGTGGGGTTAAACTCGAGTAGCTAGTTGCTGGACCACGTGTCCTGCCTGTCCAGGACTCTTTGTAGTCCTGCCTGATCCTCATCTGATTTAATCCTCCTCATCTGCAAACAGGGACACTTCTGAATCTATCCCTTCCATCATGTCATTCACATATACCAAAAATAGCACTGGTCCTAGGACTGACCCTTGTGGGACCCCGCTCGTCACAGGCGCCCATTTTGATTCGTCATCACGTACCATGACTCGTTGCTGCCTCCCTGTCAGGTATTCTCTGATCTATTGCAGTGCCCTTCCTGTTATACGTGCCTGATCCTCTAGCTTCTGCACTAATCTCTTGCAAGGAACTGTGTCGAAGGCCTTCCTGCAGTCCAAGAAAATGCAATCAACCCACCCCTCTCTCTCGTGTATTACTTCTGTTACCTTGTTATAAAACTCCAGTAGGTTTGTGACACATGATTTGTATTCCATGAATCCGTGCTGGTTGTCGTTTATAATCTTGTTCTGTTCCAGGTGCTCCACCACTCTCCTCCTGATAATCTTCTCCATGACTTTGTATACTATACACGTCAGTGATACTGGTCTATAGTTTAGTGCCTCGTTTCTGTCTCCTTTCTTAAAAATGTGTGTGTGTACTCACCTAATTGTACTCACCTAATTGTGGTTGCAGGGGTCGAGACTCAGCTCCTGGCCCCGCCTCTTCGCTTGTCCCTAGTTGTGTGAGGTGGTAGTGTGTGTGTGTGTGAATGTGTGTGTGTGTGTGTGTGTGTGTGTGTGTGTGTGTGTACTCACCTAATTGTACTCACCTAATTGTGGTTGCAAGGGTCGAGACTCAGCTCCTGGCCCCGCCTCTTCGCTGTCTGCTACTGGGTCTCTGCTCTCCCTGCTCCATGAGCTTTATCATACCTTGTCTTAAAACTATGTATGGTTCCTGCCTCCACTATATCTTTCTCTAGTCCATTCCACTTCCTGACTACTCTGTGGCTGAAGAAATGTTTCCTGACATCCCTTTGACTCATCTGAGTCTTCAGCTTCCAGTTGTGTCCCCTTGTTTCTGTGTTCCCTCTCTGAAACAACCTGTCACTATCTACCTTGTCAATTCCCCGCAGTATTTTGTATGTCGTTATCATGTCTCCTCTGACCCTTCTTTCCTCCAGTGTTGTTAGTCCTATTTCCCTCAACCTTTCTTCATAAGACAGACCCCTGAGTTGTGGAACTAACCTTGTCGCAAACCTTTGCACTTTCTCTAGTTTCCTTACGTGCTTGACCAGGTGTGGGTTCCAGACTGGTGCTGCATATTCTAGTATGGGCCTGACGCACACGGTATACAGTGTCTTGAACGATTCCTTGTTAAGGTAACGGAACGCTAATCTAAGGTTTGCCAGACGCCCATATGCTGCCGCAGTTATCTGGTTGATGTGTGCCTCCGGAGACGTGCTAGGCGTTATACTCACTCCAAGGTCTTTCTCCTTTGCCGAGGTTTGTAGCCTTTGTCCGCCTAGCTTGTACTCTGTCAGCGGTCTTCTTTGCCCTTCTCCGATCCTCATGACTTTGCATTTGGAGGATTGAATTCGAGAAGCCAACTGCTAGACCAGATGTCGAGCTTGTCCAGGTCTGTTTGCAGCCCTGCCTGGTCCTCTTCCGATGTGATTCTCCTCATTATTTTCACATCATCCGCGAATAGAGACACTTCTGAGTCTATCCCATCCGTCATGTCATTTACATATACCAGGAATAACACTGGTCCTAGGACTGACCCCTGCGGTACACCACTCGTCACAGGCGCCCACTGTGATACCTCACCACGCACCATGACCCGTTGTTGCCTCCCTTTGAGGTATTCCCTGATCCATTCCAGTGCCCTTCCTGTTATACCTGCTTGTTCTTCCAACTTCTTTACTAATCTCATGTGAGGAACTGTGTCGAAGGCCTTCCTGCAGTCCAGGAAAATGCAATCAACCCACCCTTCTCTCTCCTGCCTTACCTCTGTTACTTTATCATAGAACTCTAGGAGGTTTGTTACACAGGATTTGCCTTCCCGGAATCCATGCTGTCTGGTGTTTATTATCCTGTTCCGCTCAAGGTGTTCCACCATTCTTTTCCTGATGATTTTCTCCAGGACTTTGCACACTATACATGTAAGTGACACCGGTCTATAGTTTAGTGCCTCTTTTCTGTCTCCTTTTTTAAAAATGGGGACTACGTTGGCCTTCTTTCATACCTCAGGTAGCTGCCCAGTTTCAAGGGATGTGTTGAATATTGTGGTAAGTGGCACACTCAGTACCTCAGTGTGTGTGTGTGTGTGTGTGTGTGTGTGTATGTATGTGTGTATATATATATATATATATATATATATATATATATATATATATATATACACTGGTGTCTTCAATACACTAACATTCTCCTCACAGGTGTTTCAAGATGCGCACTGGAGTGTTGGTACAGGTGTTAGCCTGGTGTTGTGTTTCAACACTGCCTGACACCTCTGCAACACTCCCGTCTACACCTCAGAGACCAGCACCGTCTACACCTCAGAGACCAGCACCGTCTACACTACTAGCTGATCTTGTTCAAGAAGTAAGATCAGTTTAACCTCTGTACTCTGTGCTTGTAAGATAATATAAGATTTTGTTTTGGGTGAATTTAACATTAACATGACAACCTCCGCAGCCAGAGAGTTAAGGTGTAGTGGAGCGGTTTCAGCAGTCTCTCAAGACTACGTTAGATGCTTATTGTACCCAGTACCAGAAGGACTGCGACGAAGGTATTTCCCTTCTTTTATTTGCCATGAGGAACAGCACTCAGGAATCACTAGGCTATAGTCCCTTCGAACTGATCTATGGTCACCAAGTGATGCTTTTCCCTTGGAACATTTTCTCCCTTTCAGAGACAGTTTGGCCCATACGAAGTGGCTGGCATCTTGAGAACCTGCACGCCAGCCAGACCAACACGAAGAGACTATTTGACCGTTGTCTTGAAGTTGGAGAGGTGCTGGTAATGGAGCTGGTGCCTAGTAATGGAGCTGGTGCCTGGTAATGGAGCTGGTGCCTGGTAATGCCTTGAAAGCAAGGTACAGTGGGCCCTACAAGGGGGTGAAATAGGTTTCTGACCAAAATTATAGAATTCACACCCCTGATGTGGCGAGTGTTAATACATTAGGTGATCCAGGCCTTGTTAAAGGACCCTACACAGTGTATGTTAGACCTTAGTTAGGAAAGGATTGTGGAGATGATTCAGTTTCTCCCGAATTTTGAGGACTTATTGGGGATACCTCTAAGGAGTGTAATTTAAAGCCCGGTGATATAGATGTAAAAGAAGCTGAACCAATTCGGCAGGTTCCTTATAGAATGAAACCACGAAAGAAAGCAAGTATGGAGAAGGAGGTGAAATTCCTACTTGACAATAATTTAGTAGTACCGAGCGAGAGTGAGTGGGCATCACTCAGTGACATCTTTGCTGTTGTAATACCAGATGGGCTTTTTCAGTACAAGCTTCTTCCCTTTGGGCTTTGTAATGTTCCAGCGTGTTTTCAACGCAGGTTGCTGGTAGTTATATGTGGCCTAGCCGGAGTTAGTTTAATATATTTATTATGCACCCCATACCCATCCTGTGGGCGGTAGTCAAAAGATTACAGAGGTACTTAATTGCTCCAGAGACTAGACTCCAAAGTTTTGATAGCTGAACAAGTTACAGCGGTAATGAACTAGATCTGGTCACAATCATGACAAGTTGCAAAGGTAATGAGCTCCAGGTAGAGCTGGTCACAATCATGACAAGTTGCAAAGGTAATGAGCTCCAGGTAGAGCTGGTCACAATCATGACAAGTTGCAAAGGTAATGAGCTCCAGGTAGAGCTGGTCACACTCATGACAAGTTACAAAGGTAATGAACTAGAGCTGGTCACAATCATGACAAGTTGCAAAGGTAATGAGCTCCAGGTAGAGCTGGTCACACTCATGACAAGTTACAAAGGTAATGAACTAGAGCTGGTCACAATCATGACAAGTTGCAAAGGTAATGAGCTCCAGGTAGAGCTGGTCACGATCATGACAGTTACAAAGGTAATGAATCATAAACACGTCCATACATGGTTACAATCATGAACAAATGACAGAGTAATGAGCAATATTCTAGGGAATGCATCCATTGCCCCAACAACAGATGTTGCAAGGTGCCTGTCCCTCTTCGGCAGGACAGCCATTGCAAACAGCAGCAGGTTGCGCCAGGATCTACTGCTTGCAGGAGCACCATCGCTAGCAGCCCGAGGGAGAGCAGCCCTGGGGACGTGTCAACGTCCTGGTGGATGCTAGTTTGATTGCAGATCCCAGGCCCTTTCTGTCTGCTGGGAGGGGTTGTTGGTTGTTACCACTTGGAGCCCTCCGGGTGCCCAGACATCCACTATGCGCACGGATGTTGAAGCTTGATGAACTGAGTGCACACTGTCAGTGGCACACCTGACAGCTGCCTCGAGGTCGGACTCCACGGCGGTGCCCCTGCAGTGGAAGTTCCCGTGAGCCCGGCACACCCTGTGCCATCATGGGCTGGGAGAGGAAATAGGGTCTAGCTGGAGTGAGGTATTATATTGATGACTCTTATTTTGTATATAAAATTAATATTTTAAGGAAAAAGTACTTCATAAATGTATAAATAATGTCAATGTTTTGGGTGGACATGTAATAGGCAGTCAGCGCTTAAGTGGACACGTATTACACACGGACAGTTGGACATGTATTAGACTATCAACTGCAATTGACTAGAAGTTGCTTGGAAGATGTCCTGGAGTCAGACTGAAGTTAAGTAGAGTGTGGTGTTTTTTGTGTAATGCTTAGGCCCTAGGTTGTTTTTGTGATTTTACTGTATTCTTAAGTTGGCCCTGGCATGACCATGGCCCTTTAATTATGTGGGGCTTGTGTGAGTTGTGGTGAGTACAGAACTAATAGTTGTTTACCTGCTGGCTGGTAGACAACAGAGGGAGGGTATGGAGTCCCACTGTTGTGGGTATGTGTAATTTTCATTTGGCCTAACTTTAATTAACTAGTAGTAGTGTACTAGTGTGTTATTTTATAATATGTGACATGTGTTGAAAGCATGTTTTGTTTTGTATATATTGTTATGTAGAATATATGTACATTTTTCTAAAGGTTAGTTTATCTGTCGTTCCTGATAATCAAACCTAAATAAAGTATTGACCATCTGTTTAACATTTTGTGTAGCAGTTTACGAAGTACGAGTGGGCTTAGGTTAGCTAATTTTTAAATAACTTTATATTTACCTCTAGACAAGTGTTTTACCCCTACACAAGTGTTTTACCCCTACACAAGTGTTTTACCACCCTACCTCTTCCTGTTACACAGGCGAAATGATTCGACCCTAGAGAAACTACCCAAGTTTTCCACATACGTCTTATCCATCAATAAATTTCCATATCCACTTATTGGTATAGTCCAAAAGTAATCACTATTATTTTATTTACAGATGGCGCTGGAACTGTCGTCAGAGATAAGAGATACAACCACAGTGACCTTCTCACCTCTGAGTATAACGTCTCTCTTGTCTGTGTTGATGCTGGGAACTTCTGGTATCTCATACCAGCAGTTATATACAGCTCTTGGTTTTCCACCTGGAATTGACGAGGCATCAATCCACAGGAACTTCAAGCAGTTGATTGACTCTATTATTCAAGCCTCCCAGGGAGTTACACTTAATATAGCCAACGGTATTTTCCTCAGGAAAGGAGTCCATGTTTTATATGACTTTAGCAGGAGTGTCAGGGAGGTTTACGACGCTCAGGTTCGTATTTTGGACTTTGAAAAGAATTCTATGGCTGCCACGAACACCATCAATGACTGGGTGAAGAACAAGACTTCAGGGATGATTGCACAGCTCCTGGGCCAGCCTCTCAGTCCCCAAACAGAGTTTGTGGCAGTAAACACTCTCTTCTTTAACGGTATCTGGGAGTTCCCTTTTGCACCTGACCTAACAATAGATGGACCTTTCCAAACAGGAAGCGAAACCATTCAGGTTCCCATGATGCGAGCAGCCATGACCTTACGCTACATAGACATACTAGACCTTAATGCCCACATGGTTGAACTTCCATATGTGGGTGGTAAGTTCTCTATGTTTATATTAATGTCTCGTGGCCCGGTAAGTGCTAACTTACAGGAACTTGAACTTCGCATAAGAGACGCAACTAGCCTCAATAATTACATCAGAGATATGGTTGAAACTTCCCTCAGTGTAGGTCTACCAAGAATGCGTCTCAGCTATAAGCTTAGCCTCAAAGAAGTTCTGAAAGCTCTGCGTATCAGCTCTATCTTCGACAACGTTAAAGCTGACTTCGGAAGGCTGACAGCCTCTGAACACGTCTGGGTCGACGACGTGATCCACGAAACTGTGGTGGAGGTGACGGAAGTCGGCACCAAGGCCGCTTCTGCAACCTCCGCGTCTGGCAACCGTGTTGCAAGTAAGGTGACCTTCATGGTCAACCGACCTGCAATGTTGTTTATCCGTGACCTGCCCTCTGGCCTGCCTCTTTTCTGGTGCAGGCTGGTCAAACCTGAACCACTGACATGAACTACAGACATGTACCACTGACATGAACCACTGACATGAATCACTGGCATGAACCACTGACACGAACCACTGATATATACCACTGACATGAACCACTGACACGAACCACTGATATATACCACTCACATGAACCATTGACATGTACCACTGACATGAATCACTGACATGAACCACTGACATGAACCTTTGATATGTACCACTGATATGAGCCACTGATATGAGCCACTGACATGAACTACTGATATAAACTGCTGACATGTTCCACTGACATGTTCCACTGACATGTTCCACTGACATGTACTACTGACATGAACCACAGACATGTACCACTGACATGAACCACTGACATGAATCACTGACATGAACCACTGGCACGAACCACTGACATGAACCAGTGATATATGCCACTGAAATCAACCACTGACATGAACTACTGATATAAACTGCTGACATGTTCCACTGACATGTTCCACTGACATGTTCCACTGACATGTACTACTGACATGAACCACAGACATGTACCACTGACATGAACCACTGACATGAACCACTGACATGAACCACTGATATGTACCACTGATATGAGCCACTGACATGAACTACTGATATAAACCGCTGACATGAACCACTGATATGTACCAATGACATGTTCCACTGACATGTTCCACTGACATGTTCCACTGACATGTTCCACTGACATGTTCCACTGACATGTACTACTGACATGAACCACTGACATGTACCACTGACATGTATTACTGACATAAACCACAGACATGTACCACTGACATGTACTACTGACATAAACCACAGACATGAACCACTGACATGTACCACTGACATGTACCACTGACATAAACCACAGACATGAACCACTGACATGTACCACTGACATGTACCACTGGCATAAACCACAGACATGAACCACTGACATTTACCACTGGCATAAGCCATTGACATAAACCACTGACATGCACCACTGACGTAAACCACTGACATAAACCAATGACATAAACCACAGATATGTACCACTGACATAAACCACTGACATAAACCACTGACATATACCACTGACATAAACCACTGACATAAACCACTGACATAAACCACTGACATATACCACTGACATAAACCACTGACATATACCACTGACATAAACCACTGACATAAACCACTGACATATACCACTGACATAAACCACTGACATAAACCACTGACATAAACCACTGACATATACCACTGACATAAACCACTGACATAAACCACTGACATATACCACTGACATAAACCACTGACATAAACCACTGACATAAACCACTGACATATACCACTGACATAAACCACTGACATAAACCACTGATATATACCACTGACATAAACCACTGACATATACCACTGACATAAACCACTGACATAAACCATCGACATAAACCACTGACATAAACCACTGACATAAACCACTGACATAAACCACTGACATATACCACTGACATAAACCAGACATCATAGCAGGTGTTGACTGCTACATGTGTCTTGAAGGTGCAGGAAGGGGGAAACACCTTGATGCTGGGAAGGGTTCTTGATCCAAGGAGTCAGAGTTATCCTCCACTTCCTTGGATTGAACCTAATTATCTTCCGTAACCTGACACTTCGTGCTGCCATCTACACTGCTTCATTATGTATACTGTTGACATCTTTGTATGTATATGTGCATTATACACACTGGTATGTGTATACACATTGTGTGTATTATACACACAGGTATGTGTATACACACAGGTATGTGTATACACATTGTGTGTATTATACACACTGGTATGTGTATACACATTGTGTGTATTATACACACTGGTATGTGTATACACATTGTGTGTATTATACACACTGGTATGTGTATACACATTGTGTGTATTATACACACTGGTATGTGTATACACATTGTGTATGTGTATTATACACACTGGTATGTGTATACACATTGTGTATGTGTATTATACACACTGGTATGTGTATACACATTGTGTATGTGTATTATACACACTGGTATGTGTATACACATTGTCTATGTGCATTATAAACACTGGTATGTGTATACACATTATGTGTATTATAAACACTGGTATGTGTATACACATTGTCTATGTGTATTATACACACTGGTATGTGTATACACATTGTGAATGTGTATTATACACACTGGTATGTGTATACATATTGTGTATATGTATTATACACACTGGTATGTGTATACACATTGTGTATGTGTATTTTACACACTGGTATGAGTATACACATTGTGTGTGTATTACACACACTGTTATATGTATACACATTGTGTGTATTACACACACTGGTATATGTATACATATTGTGTGTATTATACACATTGTGTGTATTGTACACATTGTGTGTATTATACACACTGGTATATGTATACACATTGTGTGTATTACACACACTGGTATATGTATACACATTGTAACTTGCAACGAAATAAAAATATTATTATATTATTATTATTATTGTGTGTATTATACACATACTATACTCAGAGTAGTATGCTGAATCTATCTGGACATTGTTGCCTGATATTTCGAATCATTTTTACTTTCTTAAATAATTTTCAATCATTTTTTAAGGAAATTCCTTTCGTCTATACATTAAAAATAAAGCATTAGAACAAAAAAAGGCAGTTGTTATTGTTGTTACTTTATAGGGCCATGAGAACCGTGCACCGTATGAACTCTCCTCCTCAACATATCTCTGTCTAGCAGTTTATATATCACTGTTCAACCTGCCCCTGGCACTGCAATTTGAGCAGCAATGTTGCACCCCACTTTACACTTTGCAATTCACTGTAGCAAAGCATATATAAGACATATATAACAAAATATACGGTATAGTGTGACGGTCTTGGATCAGTAAGGCCCTATAAAGCAGAAATAATGGGCCTTAAACTCTAATGTTAGAATAGCAATTGACTATTTTATGAGACGTTTTGGTGAATCTCAATGTTCATGTTTTACTGAAATAAAAAAAAATCAATTCATTTATTTTATTGTTTTGAATTCTTATAATGTGTAACCCTGTAAAAAAAACTGGGTTCGAGCCTCGGTTGTTCCTATTGACCAGTGTTAAAGCAGCGTCTCAGTGGACCTACTGGTGTTAGCACTGAGGTTACTTTAATATCTTTTTATGCAGCACATACCTATATAATAATATAATATCTTTATTTACTACCAGTACATGTACAAGGTATACAGACCATAGTTGACATCAATGACATACTACTATATAGAAAGCCCCTTGTTATGCTGAGCATTTCCCGCAAATTAGGTCAGTTTTGTCCCAGGATGCGACCCACACCAGTCCACTAACAACCAGGTACCCATTTTAAACTGATGGGTGAACATGGACAGCGGGTGTCTTAAGGAAACACGTCCTAATGTTATCCAGCCGTACCGGGGATTCGAACTCCTGACCTCAGTGTGTGAGCTGAATGAGTTAGCGATCGAGCTACGGGTCCAGGGACTGTACCTCAACATTACAGGGCACATAATGGGTCCAGGAACTGTACCACAACATTACAGAAGTACATAATGGGTCCAAGGACTGCATCTCAACATTACAGAAGTACATAATGGGTCCAGGGTCTGTACCACAACATTACAGGGCACATAATGGATCTATGGACTGTACCTCAACATTTCAGAGTTACATAATGGGTCCAGGGACTGTATCGCAACATTACAGTTACATAATGGGTCCATGGACTATACCTCAACATTACAGTTACATAATGGGTCCAGGAACTGTACCTCAACATTACAGAGTTACATAATGGGTCCAGGTCTGTACCTCAACATTACAGTTATATAATGGGTCCAGGAACTGTACCTCAACATTACAGTTACATAATGGGTCCAGGGACTGTACCTCAACATTACAGTTACATAATGGGTCCAGGAACTGTATTTCAACATTACAGAGCTACGTAATGGGTCCAGGGACTGTATCTCAACATTACAGAGTTACATAATGGGTCCAGGGACTGTACCTCAACATTACAGAGTTACATAATGGGTCCAGGACTGTATCTCAACATTACAGAGTTACATAATGGGTCAAGGGACTGTATCTCAACATTACAGTTACATAATGGGTCCAGGGACTGTACCTCAACATTACAGAGTTACATAATGGGTCCAGGGACTGTATCTCAACATTACAGTTACATAATGGGTCCAGGGCCTGTACCACATTACAGTTACATAATGGGTCCAGGGCCTGTACCACATTACAGTTACATAATGGGTCCAGGGACTGTACCACAACATTACAGTTACATAATGGGTCCAGGGACTGTTCCTCAACATTACAGTTACATAATGGATCCAGGGACTGTACCACAACATTACAGAAGTACATAATGGGTCCAGGGACTGTACCACAACATTACAGTTACATAATGGGTCCAGGGACTGTACCACAACATTACAGTTACATAATGGGTCCAGTAACTGTACCTCAACATTACAGAGTTACATAATGGATCCAGGGCCTGTACCTCAACATTACAGTTACATAATGGGTCCAGGAACTGTACCACAACATTACAGTTACATAATGGGTCCAGTAACTGTACCTCAACATTACAGAGGTACATAATGGATCCAGGGCCTGTACCACAACATTACAGTTACATAATGGGTCCAGGAACTGTACCACAACATTACAGTTACATAATGGGTCCAGGAACTGTACCTCAACAAGTTAGTGGTAACGAACTATTTACATATTATATTTTGTTACAATCGTAATTAGTTATTTATGGAGACATGAATTGTTACAAAAGAATACATAAACCCAGGGCTGAGATAAATGATGAGTGTGAGTGTGTTGTGATCTCAGCTCTTATATGATCTAACAAGAGTTGATCAGAGTCTGAGTGTCAATAGTGAACTAGATTAGAAAGTTTTAGGAACGGATGACATTGCTATGTATCCTGTGTCACTGGATATAACTAAATAACCTTATCAGGGATTCTAGTTATCTCCCTCTCTCTCTTTCTCTCTCTGTCTCTCTCTCTCTCTCTTTCTCTCTCTCTTTCTCCCTCTTCCATGGGCTGAAGATCAGGTTAGACTGACGTTCCTCTCTAACAATACTCACAAGAATGTTTCAGAACTTCCAGGATGATTTATCTCGCTGGTGAGGGATGATTACTCCTGAGCTAGGAGTAGGTGACATGATGAACTCCTTCAGTGTCCGTGGCAGCCTGGTCGACGTTCTGAAGGAGGTGCTGACGAGGGTACGTGAAGATAATTGCCCTGGAAAGTGAATCCTGGAAGGCGGCTGAGGTCGTGGTAGTGACCTCCTGTAGGCTGTCACAACTGAAGGAATGATGACATTCCTGTGACCTTTGTGTGTGAAGGTGACCTTACCCCTGGTGGGGGCGTCTTTGAGGGCAGTATGTCTGGAAGATCTGAGTGATGGGCTCAGCCATGGTGGTACCCAGGTGTCTGATAGGCACGATACGCACCCTGGTCTTCTCGTGGGCTGGCTAATCACGTAAGCTCTCTGATTCACGGGCAAATCAGCGACATAGCCTTTCGTTAATGGCGTACGATGACTCTTTGGAATGCGTATAGAGCTCTTTATAACGGAGTCAACAGGAAAAGCTTTTCTAATTTCGTGACTGGGATTTAGAGAAGTGGACCATCTAGAAGCGAAACCTGTCAGTTTACTGCCTGGTGGACCAGTTGTCCACAGGTACTGACTCCGTCCACGAGGACTGGCCAGCAGGTTCTTCTCTCTACTATAATTGAAAGCACCAAAATAATCACGACCTTGGTTGAATGACACTGTATAATAATGAGAAGGATTGATCTTTTCATTGTATGGACTCTGATGGTCACCTGATATGAGCAGGTTGTTGAGGGCATTAGTACCTGTCTGTGCCTCAGTGGCGAAATTCAGGTGAATGTTAACATGAACGTCCTTTTTCTCACTGTTTGAGGACTCGAGTTGGTTCTTGGAGTCGATCCTTGAAGCGTGGCCGATTCTGTTGGGGTTGGTCCCTACTGGAGTGTCGATTCTGGTGGGGTCACTCCCTGATACAGTAGTGGTGGGCCTTGCTGTTTTGCCTACTCTGCTGGAGTTGCTGTCTGCTGTAGTGTCACTGCTGAGGATCGTGCCTGAGACAGTCACTGTCGTGATGCTCCTTGGATGGTCAGTCGAGTTGATCAGACTTTTAGATTTTAATTCTTTTAAAAACTCTGTGCTCTGGATGTCAACAATCTTATGGACTAAGTGAAGTGGTGTGCCCCGGGTCGTCCAAGTCCTGGTCACAGTACCTGTGTCCCTAGTTCTCCTTGTTCTGATCACAGAACCTGTGTTCCTGGTTTTCCTTGTCCTGATCACAGTACCTGTGTCCCTAGTCCTCCTTGTTCTGATCACAGAACCTGTGTCCCTGGTCTTTCTTTTTCTGGCCACAGAACTTGTGTTCCTAGTCTTTGTCCTAGTTTCAGACACTGAGAGTGATTCCTGCTTCCTTTTACCTCGGAGTGGATCGTAGGTTCGATCTATGAGTGATCCCAGAAGCGAGTCAGGAGGCAATACATTCACTGGCTTCAAGGTTGTCGTCTGAAGCAAACTGTAATGAGACGAAACTGGACTCATCCTGTGATTCTTCAGTCTCTCCTCTACATCTGTAAGTTCCTCCTCAGTCCCCACTCCATCTACGCCTCCGTATGTGGGTATCTGATGGGAAGCACTACCCATCATGTCTGTGTCACTTGCAACATCACTCCTCTCCCTCAGCCCATCAGGAACCTGAATGAAGTAATTCTGTATCACGTGGGGTAATTCTGAGTACACCTGCCTGGTTAGGAGGGGATTTCGTTCCCTTTGCAAGAATTTTCTCGATATATTTCGCATAAATACTGGCTCATTCGCTCTGTTAATGTGCCTTGTTAGGTGGAGTTCACTCTGAGAGGTTTCTAAAGATGGGAAACCATGTCCTGGAAACTGATGGTTTCCGGAGAACGAGCTTAAAGGGGGTTGGTGAGTTTGTGTGTAGTAAGTGTGTGGGTGATCAGTTGGGTCTTGAAGTGGAGGATTGAAGCTCTGAGACAGACTGAAAGTGCTGGGACTCGTGATAGAAGCACCACTAGTTTGGGCTCCTGTGCTTTCGGGTAAAAGAGCAAATTCTAGGAACCCACGAGCAGGTGAAGTATCTTTTTGTGTTTGTGTGAATGTGTTGTGAATGTGATGGTGGGATGGTGACACAGAGTGCAGCAAGGAGTGAGACGTTTGTTGTGGCAGTGAATTCAGGGTGTGGAAGGAGGTGTTCATCTCCCTGAGATGGTTTCCACTGTGGCCTCCTGGAGAACTCTCCAAGATGAACGTTGTACCATCTTCCATCTTAGATAAAGGATCTTTTTGCAATGTCGACAACTGGCGTTCAAACTGATGACTGTCTTTAATCTCGTGGATGACTGATATCTTTGGAATTTCCAGTTCTAAAGAAGGAACAGATTTTGTGTACTTCGCATTGACGATAAAGGAGTTAGGACCTTGATTACTGATACCACTAAGATGTGAATCCCCTGAGGAAGGTTCAGAAGCACTATCCAATTGGTGAGAATAATTTACATTGGCAGATCTACTCTGCACTTCATCTTGTAATGTTGACACATATGTCTTGACGCTATTTGGTAATTCTTGAAGATCAATGCTGATGTGATCACTATCTTCTCTGTTCTCAGCTCTCTGCGTAGCTCCTGAGGCGAACTGAGACGCTGCTGAAACAAGACGACCGTCTACATTTATGACCAAATCCATAGGTACTACTGAGCCGTCAGCCCTGACCTGACGCAGGGAAAGAATAAAGTTATTGTCGCTAGTCTTGGAGACTTGTACGTTCTTGCCCACTGATAGTCCATCCAGTCTGCTGAGGCCCTCCTGGACGATCTGTTGTGGCGTTAAGTCCTGCTTCCCCTGGGATCCTAAATCAGCAGAAGACGACTGGAACTGCTGATGGTCATCTTGGCCCAGGATTTGTATTGAGGATGAGGTTGAGCTGGTGAAGCCTCCATTGTCCTGAGTGAAGGTTTCCATCAGTTGAGGAGTGGGTGTGGGGGCACTAAACGTCGTAGTGGAGAATGAAGGGGCAAAAGTGGTGGAACTAGTGGTGAAGAAAGGTTGAGAGGTGGTTGAGGTTGACGATGGAAAGTCAGATACCTGGGAGTTGAAGGTTGAGGGGAAACTATTGGCTGGAGAAGCAGAGTTGACGATGGCAGGTTGAGAGATGGTTATGCTGGTGTGCCGATGGAAAGTAGCGAGTGGAGGTAGATGGGAGGACGTCCCTGGTAGTGGAGGCAGTGGAGATGGAACATCAACTATCTGTTTGAAAGTGGGTTGAGGACTGACTGTCTGCTGGTGGGAATTAACAACGCTGGTCTGTCTGCCTATGTGTATAGAGCTGCTGAAATCTCCCTGCTGCTGCTGCTGCCTCTGCTGCCACCACTGGTCCTGCAGAGGCTGCTGGTTGAACACCTCGCCAGTCTGCTGACCAGCCGAGAACGATTCTGACCCTGAATTCTCAGTTCTCGTAAAACGAGAAGTTTCCAGATCCTTCAGTGTGCCAGTGAGATTGCCGGAGGAGGTGGTTGTTATGGCACCTTGCTGGGCACTAGTGGCACCCTGGAACCCCTGCCCTGTGCCACCGGCGTCGTCAGTGCCATCACCGTGCCTGACGTGGCAGAAACAGCCTGAAGGAACTTTAAATGCTGCCTGAAACGCTCCGTTCCTGGGAGCCTGGGGATTTAAGGCAGCCATCTTGTGGATGCTGTATCTCTGACGACACACTGAAGTGACTGCATCTGGCACGAAACTGCATCTCTCCTCAGTCCCCCTGCAATATATAACTGGGTATCAGTCCCCTGCAACATATAACTGGGTATCATTAGTATATATGAAAATACAATTATTTATTATTATTATTATTATTCTTGTGTGTGTGTGTGTACTCACCTAATTGTACTCATCTAATTGTGGTTGCAGGGGTCGAGACTCAGCTCTTGGCCCCGCCTCTTCACTGTCCGCTACTGGGTCCCTTCTCTACCTGCTCCATGAGCATTATCATACTTCGTCTTAAAGCTATGTATGGTTCCTGCCTCCACTACATCACTTGCTAGACTATTCCACTTCCTGACTACTCTATGGCTGAAGAAATACTTCCTAACATCCCTTTGACTCATCTGAGTCTTCAACTTCCAATTGTGACCCCTTGTTTCTGTGTCCCATCTCTGGAACATCATGTCTCTATCCACCTTGTATATTCCACGCAGTATTTTGTATGTCCTTATCTTGTCTATCCTAACCCTCCTGTCCTCTAGTGTCATCAGGCCGATTTCCCTTAACCTTTCTTCGTAGGACATTCCCCTTAGATCTGGAACAAACCTTGTCGCAAACCTTTGCACTTTCTCTAATTTCTTGACATGCTTGACCAGGTGTGGGTTCCAAACTGGTGCTGCATACTCTAGTAGGGGCCTGACGTACACGGTGTTCAGTGTCTTGAACGATTCCTTACTAAGGTATCGGAATGCTATTCTCAGGTTTGCCAGTCGCCCATATGCTGCAGCAGTTATCTGGTTGATGTGTGCTTCCGGAGATGTGCTCGGTGTTATACTCACCCCAAGATCTTTCTTCTTGAGCGAGGTATGCAGTCTTTGGCCACCTAGCCTATACTCTGTCAGCAGTCTTCTTTGCCCTTTACCGATCTTCATGCCTTTGCATTTGGCGGGGTTAAATTCGAGAAGGCAGTTGCTGGACCAGGTGTTCAGCCTGTCCAGGTCTCTTTGAAGTCCTGCCTGATTCTCATCTGATTTAATTCTTCTCATTAACTTCACATCATCTGCGAACAGGGACACTTCTGAGTCTATCCCTTCCGTCATGTCATTCACATATACCAAGAACAGCACTGGTCCTAGGACTGACCCCTGTGGGACCCCACTCGTCACAGGCGCCCACTGTGATACCTCATCACGTACCATGACCCGTAGTTTCCTCCCTGTCAGGTATTCTCTGATCCATTGCAATTCCCTTCATGTTATACACGCCTGATCCTCTAGCTTCTGCACTAATCTCTTGTGAGGAACTGTGTCGAAGGCCTTCTTGCAGTCCAAGAAAATGCAATCAACCCAAAACTTTCTCTCATGTCTTACTTCTGTTACTTTGTCATAGAACTCCAGAAGGTTGTGACACAGGATTTGCCTTCCATGAATCCGTGCTGGTTGTCGTTTATAATCTTGTTCTGTTCCAGGTGCTTCACCATTCTCCTCCTGATAATCTTCTCCATGACTTTGCGTACTATACACGTCAGTAACACTGGTCTATTGTTTAGTGCCTCGTTTCTGTCTCCTTTCTTAAAAATGGGAACTACATTTGCCGTCTTCCATACCTCAGGTAGCTGCCCAGTTTCAAGGGATGTGTTGAATATTGTAGTTAGTGTACAGCGATCACTGGTGCACTAGTACAGTGATCACTGGTACACTAGTACAGTGACCACTAATACACTAGTACAGTGATCACTGGTACACTAGTACAGTGATCACTGGTACACTAGTACAGCGATCACTGGTACACTAGTACAGCGATCACTGGTACACTAGTACAGGGATCACTGGTACACTAGTACAGTGATCACTGGTACACTAGTACAGCGATCACTGGTACACTAGCACAGTGATCACTGGTACACTAGTACAGTGATCACTGGTACACTAGTACAGTGATCACTGGTACACTAGTACAGCGATCACTGGTACACTAGTACAGTGATCACTGGTACACTAGTACAGTGATCACTGGTACACTAGTACACTAGTACAGTGATCACTGGTACACTAGCACAGTGATCACTGGTACACTAGTACAGCGATCACTGGTACACTAGTACAGTGATCACTGGTACACTAGTACACTAGTACAGCGATCACTGGTACACTAGCACAGTGATCACTGGTACACTAGTACAGCGATCACTGGTACATTAGTACACTAGTACAGTGATCACTGGTACACTAGTACAGTGATCACTGGTACACTAGTACAGTGATCACTGGTACACTAGTACAGTGATCACTGGTACACTAGTACAGTGATCACTGGTACACTAGTACACTAGTACAGTGATCACTGGTACACTAGTACAGTGATCACTGGTACACTAGTACACTAGTACAGTGATCACTGGTACACTAGTACAGTGATCACTGGTACACTAGTACAGTGATCACTGGTACACTAGTACAGTGATCACTGGTACACTAGTACAGTGATCACTGGTACACTAGTACAGTGATCACTGGTACACTAGTACACTAGTACAGCGATCACTGGTACACTAGTACACTAGTACAGTGATCACTGGTACACTAGTACAGTGATCACTGGTACACTAGTACAGTGATCACTGGTACACTAGTACAGTGATCACTGGTACACTAGTACAGTGATCACTGGTACACTAGTACAGCGATCACTGGTACACTAGTACAGTGATCACTGGTACACTAGTACAGTGATCACTGGTACACTAGTACAGTGATCACTGGTACACTAGTACAGCGATCACTGGTACATAGTACGTGATCAGCTGGTACACTAGTACAGTGATCACTGGTCAGTCACTGTAGCATTACAGGATCACTGGTACACTAGCACAGTGATCACTGGTACACTAGTACAGTGATCACTGGTACACTAGTACAGTGATCACTGGTACACTAGTACAGTGATCACTGGTACACTAGTACAGTGATCACTGGTACACTAGTACAGTGATCACTTGGTCACTAGTACAGTGATCACTGGTACACTTAACGTACAGTGATCACTGGTACACTAGTACAGTGATCACTGGTACACTAGTACAGTGATCACTGGTACACTAGTACAGTGATCACTGGTACACTAGTACAGTGATCACTGGTACACTAGTACAGTGATCACTGGTACACTAGACAGTGATCACTGGTACACTAGTACAGTGATCACTGGTAACTAGTACAGTGATCACTGGTACACTAGTACAGTGATCACTGGTACACTAGTACAGTGATCACTGGTACACTAGTACAGTGATCACTGGTACACTAGACAGTGATCACTGGTACACTAGTACAGTGATCACTGGTACACTAGTACAGTGATCACTGGTACACTAGTACAGTGATCACTGTCATGAAGTACAGTGATCATGGTCACTAGTACAGTGATCACTGGTAACTAGTACAGTGATCACTGGTACACTAGTACAGTGATCACTGGTACACTAGTACAGTGATCACTGGTACTAGTACAGTGATCACTGGTACCTACACAGTGATCACTGGTACACTAGTACAGGTATCACTGGTACACTAGTACAGTGATCACTGGTACACTAGTACAGTGATCACTGGTACACTAGTACAGTGATCACTGGTACACTAGTACAGTGATCACTGGTACACTAGTACAGTGATCACTGGTACATTAGTACAGTGATCACTGGTACACTAGTACAGTGATCACTGGTACACTAGTCAGTGATCACTGGTAACTAGTATAGTGATCACTGGTACACTAAGTACAGTGATCACTGGTACACGTAGTGATACTGGTCACTAGTAGTGATCACTGGTACACTAGTACAGCGATCACTGGTACACTAGTACAGTGATCACTGGTACACTAGTACAGTGATCACTGGTACACTAGTACAGTGATCACTGGTACACTAGTAGTGATCACTGGTACACTAGTATAGTGATCACTGGTACACTAGTACAGCGATCACTGGTACACTAGTACAGCGATCACTGGTACACTAGTACAGTGATCACTGGTACACTAACAGTGATCACTGGTACACTAGTAAGTGATCACTGGTACACTAGTACAGTGATCACTGGTACACTAGTATAGTGATCACTGGTACACTAGTACAGTGATCACTGGTACACTAGTACAGTGATCACTGGTACACTAGTACAGGTGATCACTGGTACACTGGATACAGTGATCACTGGTACTATCACTAGTACAGTGATCACTGGTACACTTAGTACAGTGATCACTGGTACACTAGTACAGTGATCACTGGTACACTAGTACAGTGATCACTGGTACACTAGTATAGTGATCACTGGTACACTAGTACAGCGATCACTGGTACACTAGTACAGTGATCACTGGTGCACTAGTACAGTGATCACTGGTACACTAGTACAGTGATCACTGGTACACTAGTACAGTGATCACTGGTACACTAGTACAGTGATCACTGGTACACTAGTACAAGGTTAGTTCCACAACTCAGGGGTCTGTCTTATGAAGAAAGGTTGAGGGAAATAGGACTAACAACACTGGAGGAAAGAAGGGTCAGAGGAGACATGATAACGACATACAAAATACTGCGGGGAATTGACAAGGTAGATAGTGACAGGTTGTTTCAGAGAGGGAACACAGATACAAGGGGACACAACTGGAAGCTGAAGACTCAGATGAGTCAAAGGGATGTCAGGAAACACTTCTTCAGCCACAGAGTAGTCAGGAAGTGGAATGGACTAGAGAAAGATATAGTGGAGGCAGGAACCATACATAGTTTTAAGACAAGGTATGATAAAGCTCATGGAGCAGGGAGAGCAGAGACCCAGTAGCAGACAGCGAAGAGGCGGGGCCAGGAGCTGAGACTCGACCCCTGCAACCACAATTAGGTGAGTACAATTAGGTGAGTACATTGACCACTGGTACACTAGTATAGTGATCACTGGTACACTAGTACAGCGATCACTGGTACACTAGTACAGTGATCACTGGTACACTAGTACAGTGATCACTGGTACACTAGTACAGTGATCACTGGTACACTAGTACAGTGATCACTGGTACACTAGTACAGTGATCACTGGTACACTAGTACAGCGATCACTGGTACACTAGTACAGCGATCACTGGTACACTAGCACAGCGATCACTGGTACACTAGTACAGTGATCATTGGTACACTAGTACAGTGATCACTGGTACACTAGTACAGTGATCACTGGTACACTAGTATAGTGATCACTGGTACACTAGTACAGTGATCACTGGTACACTAGTACAGCGATCACTGGTACACTAGTAGTGATCACTGGTACACTAGTACAGTGATCACTGGTACACTAGTACAGTGATCACTGGTACACTAGTATATTGATCACTGGTACACTAGTACAGTGATCACTGGTACACTAGTACAGCGATCACTGGTGCACTAGTACAGCGATCACTGGTACACTAGTACAGCGATCACTGGTACAGTGATCACTGGTACACTAGTACAGTGATCACTGGTACACTAGTACAGTGATCACTGGTACACTAGTACAGTGATCACTGGTACACTAGTACAGTGATCACTGGTACACTAGTACAGTGATCACTGGTACACTAGTACAGTGATCACTGGTACACTAGTCACTGGTGCACTAGTAATCATGACTGGTATTGTAGTACGTACGTATATAGAAATGTTTTGCCTTTTACAAAATTATTGCTTAGTAAATTGGTTACTCAGCAATTGGTATATATTGTACACTATATGCATTAATAGACCCTGTAAATTACGTTTACCAGGGTTTCCAAAATATTCTCAATTTATGTTAATTTATAAAGGAAATTTTTGCTCTTAACCTATTATAAACCGTAATTTACTCTTAGGTAAATCTTTTAAATTTTTATGTTATATTTTAAAAATGTAAAAAGGGTTCGGGAATTTTCTTAAATAATCCATTACAATTATTCATTCCTTATTTGTTTTTAAAGTCTTATTTTTACAATCATTATAATTTTATTTTGAAATTTGATTAATATTATTATTTTTGAAAAATATTTTTGTTATTCATATGACTTAACAATATTAATTATTTTTAGTTCAGTTACCGTAATTATTTCTTGACTAAAAAATAAATATGCAATTAGACTTTATTATATAGTCCCTGGACCCATTATGTACCTCTGTAATGTTGACGTACAGTCCCTGGAACCATTATGTACCTCTGTAATGTTTATGGACAGTCCCTGCACCCATTATGTACCTCTGTAATGTTGACGTACAGTCCCTGGACCCATTATGTACCTCTGTAATGTTGACGTACAGTCCCTGGAACCATTATGTACCGCTGTAATGTTTATGGACAGTCCCTGCACCCATTATGTACCTCTGTAATGTTGACGTACAGTCCCTGGAACCATTATGTACCTCTGTAATGTTGATGTACAGTCCCTGGAACCATTATGTACCTCTGTAATGTTGACGTACAGTCCCTGGAGCCATTATGTACCTCTGTAAGTCTATCAGACATTCTAAATATGCCTATTTCCTTAACTATAGAACATAGATCTTATTTCTTAGTTAGTTAGTTCAGACTCTCAGGTAAGGACCCACTAGGGGCGAGGGGGAAGTGGGGACAGAAGAAGAATAGCCGGTGAGAGGAAGAGCTGAAGTAGAAGAGAAAGAGTCAGGACTAAACCCAACAGTCTAACTACTTAGATATCTTATTTCTGAGTACAACTCCGCTAAGACATAGATTGTAATAATCTGTGTTGATCCTAGATTCAGTATTCTATAGAAAGATCCATAGTTATGGTCACTACTTTCATTTTATTGATCCTGACAAAGTGACATTGTTAAACAAACTTAATTTGAGTTTGGGATTTAGGATCAGTATTTAAGGATATCGTAAGATCCGTCCTTATATGTATAATGTGTTATTTACATTGAAATTACTATGTATTTATAACTTCTAAGTAAACTCATGACTTTAAGAGTTACCTTGAAGTAAGATAATTACTAAGACAATGGTAAATCTTGTACCTTCAATAATAAGGTACTTTGAGTAATAAGGTACCTTCAACAATAAGTGTGGGGAATTATGAGACTACCTGTATGGGCTTCACCAACACTTACATACAAATAATCTCAACGGGAGGTGACCACCAACAATATTTACCACAGTTACCCCCGCGAGGTGTGGGCTAACTTAACCCGCGAGGTGTGGGCTAACTTAACCCGCGAGGTGTGGGTTAACTTAAGTCGTCCCTGGTCGCAGCAAACGACTCCCTCGATAACACACGCACTTTTAACACATCTATTAATCTGGGTTCATTACCTTTGTAACTTGTGAGTTCATTACCTTTGTAACTTGTGAGTTCATTACCTTTGTAACTTGTGAGTTCATTACCTTTGTAACTTGTGAGTTCATTACCTTTGTAACTTGTGAGTTCATTACCTTTGTAACTTGTGAGTTCATTACCTTTGTAACTTGTGAGTTCATTACCTTTGTAACTTGTGAGTTCATTACCTTTGTAACTTGTGAGTTCATTACCTTTGTAACTTGCTCAGCTATCAAAACTTTGAGGTCCAGTCCCTGGACCCATTATGTACCTCTGTAATCTTTTGACTACCGCCCACAGGATGGGTATGGGGTGCATAATAAAGATATTAAACTAACTATTAATCTGTTTTGACTCAAGAGGAAATTATCATTGAATTTGAACCTTTTATTTAATGTAATATTTTTGTAATCAATATTACCCACCGTTCTACCTCTCTTTATTCTCATCTTATGATTTGTGATTAGGTGTAAGACCTTGTCTGTACAATCCATTATTGTACCATATTATTAACACTGTGAGTCTTGCATGAGCTATCATCACCGGCAAACATGGCAACTGTCACAGACGAATATATTTCTGCAGGTGATGACAATGATGATAGATTCCTGATCTTTATAAGTAAACAAAGAAGGAAAAGTGAGAAAGGGCTAGAGCGCCGACGTAGTCAGGCTCACTTGACTCGTAGGCAATGTGAACCTAGACGTCCATGGTGCACACAGGGTGCAAAAAGCCTTTCTTCTAAGGAAGACTGTGTTAAGCTGAACTTCCCTGACAACACCCTGCTGCAGGGTAGGTGTGCATGGCTAATGGCAGCAGTAAATGCACATCCGAAGGCGAGAATCCACTTTGGAAAAAACTCACACAACTTTGTGTTTGTGGAACAGATCAAAGAACTGATCAGTGATCTACTTAATACAACCTATTGTATTGTTGAACTAGGCATAACAATTAACAACTGGGCGTCTACACTGCAAACTGAATTGTTTGCAATCCTAATGGCACTAAAGCTAACTTATGACACTGAGCTTGACTCTATCATCATTACTGATTCTATGTCATCACTGAAGGCTCTTGACTCATATAATGACTCTAACAGCATGCTCATTGGAGAAGCCAGGTATAGATACTAAAAAATCCTGGACAAAGGAATTAATGTACAATTGCTATGGATTCCATCACACATTGGATTACTCCTTCATGATAAAGTTGATATGTTAGCCAAGAAGAGTACCCAGGAGAATGTAGAATATAACTTTGATATATCTGTGTCTAGCATTAGGAATAATATTAGGAGAGAAATAAATAATGAAAATGATTGCTATAGGAATGCAGTTAGAAGCCTGAGTAGATCTATAACCCACTATGATAACATGAACATAGATAAGCATGTTTATGGAGCAACTTGCAATATGAACACTGACTGATGTTGTAGTGGCCAGGCTTAGGCTTGGCTACAAGTACTGACTGATGTTGTAGTGGCCAGGCTTAGGCTTGGCTACAAGTACTGAGTGATGTTGTAGTGGCCAGGCTTAGGCTTGGCTACAAGTACTTCTGGCAGTTTGGGAGACACGCAGATGATGATCAAACTAAATGCAAATTATGTGATCAGGCATATGGTCACTGTTTTGAACACTATGTGATTAATTGTCCACTTACTGAGGAATATAGAGATAGACAATATAATAACCTATGTGACATGTCAAGATATCTTAATAATGAAAATAAGATACCAGTTATACTAAGCAAATTTCCTAAATTTGCTTGTAACAGATAAGTGAAATGTAGATATAAATCCAAATGTACAATTGTTAACCCTTTTGTGGCCTAGTGCCTAGGCCTTTTGTGTATCCATATGCTCTTGCGCTACCGTCCACAGGATGGATATGGGGTGTATACCTGGAGTATACCTGGAGAGAGTTCCAGGGGTCAACGCCCCTGCGGCCCGGTCTGTGACCAGGCCTCATGTTGGATCAGAGCCTGATAAACCAGGCTGTTACTGCTGGCCGCACACAGTCCAACGTACGAACCACAGCCTGACTGGTCAGGTACCGACTTTAGGTGCCTGTCCAGTGCCTGCTTGAAGACAGCCAGGGGTTTGTTGGTAATCCCCCTGATGTAAGCTGGGAGGCAGTTGAACAGTCTTGGGCCCCTGACACTTATTGTGTTGTCTCTCAACGTGCTAGTGGCACCCCTGCTTTTCATTGGGGGGATGTTACATCGCCTGCCGAGTGTTTTGCTTTCGTGGGGAGTGACTCTCGTGTGCAAGTTTGGTACTAATCCCTCGAGAATTTTCCACGTGTATATAATAATGAATCTCTCCCGCCTGCATTCTAGGGAGTACAGGTTTAGGAACTTCAAGCGTTCCCAGTAATTGAGGTGGTTTATCGCAGTTATGCGTGCCGTGAAGGTTCTCTGTACATTTTCTAGGTCAGCAATTTCACCTGCCTTGAAAGGTGCAGTTAGTGTGCAGCAATATTCCAGCCTAGATAGAACAAGCTACCTGAAAAGTGTCAACATGGGCTTGGTATCCCTGGTTTTGAAGGTTCTCATTATCCATCCTGTCATTTTTCTAGCAGATGCGATTGCTAGTGTTATGGTCCTTGAAGGTGAGATCCTCTGACATGATCACTCCCAGGTCTTTGACATTAGTTTTTCGCTCTATTGTGTGGTTGGAATTTGCTTTGTACTCCGATGAGATTTTAATTTCTTCACGTTTTCCATATCTGAGTAATTGAAATTTCTCATCATTGAACTTCATATTGTTTTCTCCAGCCCATTTAAAGATTTGGTTGATGTCTGCTTGGAGTCTTGCAGTGTCTTCAATGGTGGACACTGTCATACAGATTCGGGTGTCATCTGCAAAGGAAGACACGGCACTGTGGCTTATATCCCTGTCTATGTCCGATATGAGGATGAGGAACAGGATGGGAGCGAGTACTGTGCCTTGTGGAACAGAGCTTTTCACTGTAGACGCCTCAGACTTTACTCTGTTGACTACTACTCTTTGTGTTCTAATTGTTAGGAAATTATAGATCCATCTACCAACTTTTCCTGTTATTCCTTTATCACGCATTTTGTGTGCTATTACACCATGGTCACACTTGTCAAAGGCTTTTGCAAAGTCTGTGTATATAACATCTGAATTTTGTTTGTCTTCTAGAGCATCCAGAACCTTGTCGTAGTGGTCCAGTAGTTGGGACAGACAGGAGCGACCTGCTCTAAACCCATGCTGCCCTGGGTTGTGTAATTGATGGGTATCTAGATGAGTGGTGATCTTGCTTCTTAGAACCCTTTCAAAGATTTTTTATGATATGGGACGTTAGCGCTATTGGTCTGTAGTTCTTTGCTATTGCTTTACTGCCGCCTTTGTGGAGCGGGGCTATGTCTGTTGTTTTTAGTAACTGCGGGACGACCCCAGTGTCCATGCTCCCTCTCCATAAGATGTTAAAAGCATGTGATAGGGGCTTCTTGCAGTTCTTGATGAACACGGAGTTCCATGAGTCTGGGCCTGGAGCGGAGTGCATGGGCATGTCATTTATTGCCTTTTCGAAGTGTATAGTAAACTAGCCAACACCTGAAACCGATTCTCTTTGCTGATGACACGACTTATGTCATCTCACACCCAAATCTTGCCTCACTCAACACCATTGTTAATGAAGAGCTAATAAAAATATCAACCTGGATGACAGCCAACAAACTTACACTTAACACTGACAAAACCTTCTACATTATGTTTGGTAACAGAACAGGTGTTGCACAACTGAACATAATGATTGACAACACTCCTATTGCTAAACACAATGAGAGCAAATTCCTGGGCCTACACCTGGAGAGCAACCTGAATTTCAGCACCCATAGCAAAAAAGTATCCAAAACGGTTGGGATCCTCTCTAAGATACGTTATTATGTACCACAATCAGCCCTACTCACACTATACTATTCACTCATATATCCCTACCTCACCTATGCCATATGTTCTTGGGGATCAACAGCAACAACCCACCTAAAACCAATATTAACTCAACAAAAGGCCGCATTACTCACTGTCCAGAACATCCACACTTACTACTGTGCAACCTACATGTACAGAACCATAAATTCCAATATTAACCCTGAACTAAAACGCTTTCTTGATAGTTGTGACAGGACCCATAGACACAATACCAGACACAAAAATCTCTATGACATTCCCCGTGTCCGTTCAATGTACATTAAAGGGCCTAAAATCTGGAACTCCCTACCTGAAAACTCCAAAACTGCAGACTCAGCCACCATTTTTAACACTATCATCAAAAAACATCTTATCTCACTAACACACCCCACCATCACCTAAATACTACATGAAAACCACCGATTCACACACACACACACACACACACACACACACACACACACACATAACACACACACACACACACACACACACACACACACACACAGTCTAGGGGGCCAAAGACTGCAAACCTCACTCAAGGAAAAAGATCTTGGGGTGAGTATAATACCGAGCACATCTCCTGAGGCACACAGGGGCCAGGAGCTGAGTCTCGACCCCTGCAACCACAATTAGGTGAGTACATCAATCAGATAACTGCTGCAGCATACGGGCGGCTGGCAAACCTAAGAATAGCGTTCCAATACCTCACTAAGGAATCATTCAAGACACTATACATCATATACGTCAGGCCCATACTGGAGTATGCAGCACCAGTTTGGAACCCACACCTGGTCAAGCACGTCCAGAAACTAGAGAAAGTGCAAGGGTTTGCAACAAGACTAGTCCCAGAGCTAAGGGGATTGTCCTACGAAGAAAGGTTAAGGGAAATCGGCCTGACGACACTAGAGGATAGGAGGGTTAGGGGAGACATGATAACGACATATAAAATACTGCGAGGAATAGATAAGGTGGACAGAGACAAGATGTTCCAGAGAGGGGACACAGAAACAAGGGGTCACAATTGGAAGTTGAAGACTCCTATGAGTCAAAGGGATGTTAGGAAGTATTTCTTCAGCCATAGAGTTGTCAGGAAGTGACGTAGTGGAGGCAGGAACCATACATAGTTTTAAGATGAGGTTTGATAAAGCTCATGGAGCAAGGAGAGAGAGGACCTAGTAGCTATCAGTGAAGAGGCGGGGCCAGGAGCTATGATTCGACCCCTGCAACCACAAGTAGGTGAGTACACATCCTCCTCATCTACACCAACACTGAACCAAAGGACAGTAAACATAAAATCCCGAATATAGTTATTGTCTAATAAATCTCAAATTAGACTTAAGTTTGCCTGATATACTCCAATATTGGAGCTTTAATAGAAACTATGTAACATGACAAGACAAAACCATTCTTATTAGTAATTTTTTTACAGTCTAAATACGTATTCTGAACTACTTGACTATTGTAAATCTATTTAATCATTTGAAATTTGTATTCATATGTAATTTGTAATATAGATTAATAACTAGTATTAAGTCTGCCCGAAATGCCTAGCATGCCCAGGCATGCCTAGCATGCCTGGGCATGCCTGGGCATGCTAGACATGCTAACGGCCATCTTTGTAATTATTGTCTTCTAAATGTAAACACACATTGTAATTTTTACAGAGAAATAAATCTTGAATTGAATTGAATCACTTACCCAATTTCATTGATGGTCACTGGGGATGACTGAAGCACCCACAGTACCTGTCCTATTATAACACCTAACTGGCCAGTTATGGGGTTGATATAACAAGGGACTTTCTATATAGTAATATGTCACTGATATCAGCTATGCCTGTATACCATGTACATGTACTTGTAGTAAATAAAGATATTATTATATTATTATTAATAACTGTGGGTGAGGAGGCAACATTCCTTGTCTTTCCTTATTTCCTCCTCTGATCTCAATGTACTGTTAAGCCGATGTAGTTATTCAGCAGGACGATGATATTAGTTGGTTTGTCCCGATTAAGGAGTCTTGGCCCCTCTACAATCCTCTACAATCCTCTACAATCCTCTACAATCCTCTACAATCCTCGGGACAGGAGTGTGAGGTTACAATGTGCTCAGTCGGGAAATGACGACTTGTATCCCTTCACCTATTCCCTTAATTTAAGGTTATTATCACTAATTTCTCCACCGTTCACAAGGCGACTTAATGTCCCACTAATTTACACTCGTTAGAAGTTGATTCATTAATATTTGTGTCCGAGGAACAATGATCAGACCGCTGGGACTGAACACTCATAACGGCGGCGTCGCGTCACTCGCTATTTAACAAATTACCACCCTATTATAGCGGTTCCCGGACTTGATGTCCCTCATTATACACTGAGAACGATTACGGCACTTCCTATTGTGAAGTGGGGCCACTAATTCCTTTTTGGCCTCCGCAAACACCAAATTCCTGACTCCATTCTAGTCAGATACCCATGCCATTTTTGGGCATACCCACGTGACTCTCGGCGACTACTGTTGCCTACCCACGCCACGGCCTACTGTTGCCTACCCACGCCACGGCCTACTGTTGCCTACCCACGCCACGGTCTACTGTTACCTACCCACGCCACGTCTACTGTTACCTACCCACGCCACGGTCTACTGTTACCTACCCACGCCACGGTCTACTTAAATACCTTGAGTACCTTAAGTACCTTGAGTAATAAGGTACCTTGAGTAATAAGGTACCTTGAGTAATAAGGTACCTTGAGTAATAAGGTACCTTGAGTAATAAGGTACCTTGAGTAATAAGGTACCTTGAGTAATAAGGTACCTTGAGTAATAAGGTGCCTTGAGTAATAAGGTACCTTGAGTAATAAGGTACCTTCAATAATAAGGTAACTTGAGTACTCTTCAATATAAATAATAGAATAGAATAGAATAGAATCGCTATAACGATTTTCTATGAAAGCAAAAGACTCGGCAGGCGATGTAACATCCCCCCAATGAAGAGCAGGGGTGCCACTAGCACGTTGAGGGACAACACAATAAGTGTCAGGGGCCCAAGACTGTTCAACTGCCTCCCAGCGTACATAAGGGGGATTACCAATAGACCCCTGGCTGTCTTCAAGCAGGAACTGGACAGGCACCTAAAGTCAGTACCTGACCAGCCAGGCTGTGGTTCGTACGTCGGACTGCGTGCGGCCAGCAGTAACAGCCTGGTTGATCAGGCTCTGATCCAACATGAGGCCTAGTCACAGACCAGACCGCGGGGGCGCTGACCCCCGGAACTCTCTCCAGGTAAACTCCAGGATAACTATACCAGACATTGTTCCAATACTTTGTTACAAGAAGGTGGCGTCTTAAATACAGGTCAATTACTTAGGGAGATTCCTTCCAGAATTCCTTGGAATATTCTTCCAGCTTTACAAAAAGCCTTGCTCGTAAAAGTGCTGGATACTCCAATATGGGCCTGACTTACACTGTGATGTGTCTTGAACGATTCCTTTCCTCAGGTGCTGAAACGCTGTTCTTGGGTTTACCAGGCGCCCATATGCAGTTATCTGGTTGATGTGCGCCTCAGGAGATGTGCTCGGTATTATACTCACCCCAAGATCCTTTTTCTTGAGTGAGGTTTGTAGACTTTGGCCACCTAGCCTGTACAGTGCAACTCCTCCACCCTCTCTACCCTTTCTATTCCCTCTATCTTTCCTCAGGATCTGATATCCAGTTGGAAAGATTGCATCTGTTATCATTCCTGTGAGCTTGGTTTCCGTGAATGCTATGATCTCTGGTAATGCCTCTGTGATTCTTTCATGTGATTCCTCACATTTATTCGTTATTACATCAGCGTTGGTATACCATACCTCCAGCTTCTTTTCCAATACTGTATTCTGGATTTTTTTTTGGGGGGCTGTGGGAGTAGGGGACCTGGCATGACACTGAGGGAGGCTGCAGTGCAGGTGGAGTTTGTGCTGTGTGTGTGTATATATATATATATGTGTGTGTGAACACCTGTTGAGTACAGATGTGTGAACAGTTGTTTACACTGCAGGTGTGTGAGACATAAAAACACACAGTGTGCCACACAGTGCCACAGAGGATGCCACACAGTGCCACACAGTGTGCCACAGTACCTCACCTGCACACCTCCATACGAATCATCTGCGGGAAACTGTTAGTGTTGATGATCCTCAGAAAGTTGCCGTCCGTTGATGTCCCCCAAGCAGGTCTCTGTTGCCGTACCTCAGACTCACACACGTACCTGCAATGTACAGTACCTCAGACTCACACATGTACCTGCAATGTACAGTACCTCAGACTCACACACGTACCTGCAATGTACAGTACCTCAGACTCACACACGTACCTGCAATGTACAGTACCTCAGCCTCACACACGTACCTGCAATGTACAGTACCTCAGACTCACACACGTACCTGCAATGTACAGTACCTCAGCCTCACACACGTACCTGCAATGTACAGTACTTCACGTGTTTACAGGTACTAACAGCCACGTACTAATACACAGGTACTAACATCCAGGTACTAACACCCAGGTACTAACACCCAGATATTAACAGCCAGGTACTAACACCCAGGTACTAACACCCAGGTACTAACAGCCAGATACTACCAACCAGGTACTAACACCCAGGTACTAACACCCAAGTATTAACATCCAGGTACTAGCATCCAGGTACTAACACCCAGGTACTACCACCAAGGTACTAACAGCCAGGTACTATCACCCAGGTACTAACAGCCGGGTACTAACACCCAGGTACTAACACTCAGGTACTAACACCAGGTACTAACACCCAGGTACTAACAGCCAGGTACTAACAGCCAGGTACAATCACCCAGGTACTATCACCCAGGTACTAACACTCAGGTACTATCACCCAGGTACTAACAGCCAGGTACTAACAGCCAGGAACTAACAGCCAGGTACTAACATCAGGGTACTATCACCCAGGTACTAACATCCAGGTACTATCACCCAGGAACTATCACCCAGGTACTATCACCCAGGTACTATCACCCAGGTACTAACACCCAGGTACTAACTCCCAGGTACTAACACCTAGGTACTAACACCCAGGTACTAACACCTAGGTACTAACACTCAGGTACTAACATCCAGGTATTAACACACAGGTACTAACACCCAGGTACTAACACCCAGGTACTAACACCCAGGTACTAACACCCGGGTACTAACACCCAGGTACTAACAGGCAGGTACTAACAGGCAGGTACTAACAGCTAGGTACTATCACCCAGGTACTAACAGCCAGATACTAACACCCAGGTACTAACACCCAGGTACTAACACCCAGGTACTAACACCCAGGTACTAACACCCATGGTACTAACACCCAGGTACTAACAGCTAGGTACTATCACCCAGGTACTAACAGCCAGATACTAACACCCAGGTACTAACACCCAGGTACTAACACCCAGGTACTAACACCCAGGTACTAACACCCAGGTACTAACACCCAGGTACTATCACCCAGGTACTAACAGCCAGATACTATCACCCAGGTACTAACACCCAGGTACTATCACCCAGGTACTAACAGCCAGATACTATCACCCAGGTACTAACAGCCAGGTACTATCACCCAGGTACTAACACCCAGGTACTAACACCCAGATACTAACACCCAGGTACTAACACCCAGGTACTAACACCCAGGTACTAACACCCAGGTACTAACACCCAGGTACTATCACCCAGGTACTAACAGCCAGATACTATCACCCAGGTACTAACAGCCAGGTACTATCACCCAGGTACTAACAGCCAGATACTATCACCCAGATACTAACACACAAGTACTATCACCCAGATACTAACACACAAGTACTAACACCCAGGTACTAACACCCAGATACTAACACCCAGGTACTAACACCCAGGTACTAACACCCAGGTACTAACACCCAGGTACTAACACCCAGGTACTATCACCCAGGTACTAACACCCAGGTACTAACACCCAGATACTAACACCCAGGTACTAACACCCAGGTACTAACACCCAGGTACTAACACCCAGGTACTAACACCCAGGTACTAACACCCAGGTAATAGCACACAAAATGTCTGATAAAGAAAAACCGGAAAAGTTGGTAAATGGATCTGTAATTTTCTAACAAATAGAACACAAAGAATAATAGTAAACAAAGTCAGAGAGCTACAGTGAAAAGCTGTTCCACAAGGCACAGTACTCGCTCCCAGTGTTCCACAAGGCACAGTACTCGCTCCCAGTGTTCCACAAGGCACAGTACTCGCTCCCAGTGTTCTACAAGGCACAGTACTCGCTCCCAGTGTTCTACAAGGCACAGTACTCGCTCCCAGTGTTCCACAAGGCACAGTACTCGCTCCCAGTGTTCCACAAGTAACAGTACTCACTCCCAATGTTCCACAAAGCACAGTACTCGCTCCCAGTGTTCCACAAGGCACAGTACTCGCTCCCAATGTTCCACAAAGCACAGTACTCGCTCCCAGTGTTCCACAAGGCACAGTACTCGCTCCCAATGTTCCATAAGGCACAGTACTCGCTCCTAGTGTTCCACAAGGCACAGTACTCGCCCCCAGTGTTCCACAAGGCACAGTACTTGCTCCCAGTGTTCCACAAGGCACAGTACTCGCTCCCAATGTTCCACAAGGCACAGTACTCTCTCCCAGCGTTCCTCAAGGCACAATACTCGCTCCCAGTGTTCCACAATTCACAGTACTCGCTCCCAATGTTCCACAAGGCACAGTACTCGCTCCCAGTGTTCCACAAGGCACAGTAATCGCTCCCAATGTTCCATAAGGCACAGTACTCGCTCCTAGTGTTCCACAAGGCACAGTACTCGCCCCCAGTGTTCCACAAGGCACAGTACTTGCTCCCAGTGTTCCACAAGGCACAGTAATCGCTCCCAATGTTCCATAAGGCACAGTACTCGCTCCTAGTGTTCCACAAGGCACAATACTCGCTCCCAGTGTTCCACAATTCACAGTACTCGCTCCCATCCTGTTCCTCATCCTCATATCTGATATAGACAGAGATGCAAGCCTCAGAACCGTGTCTTCCTTTGCGGATGACACCCGAATTTGTATGACAGTGTCATCCATCGATGAAACTGCAAGACTCCAGGCGGACATCAACCAAATCTTTAAATGGTCAGCATAAAACAATATGAAGTTCAATGATGAGAGATTTCAATAACTCCGATATGGGAAAATTCGAGGTATTAGTACCAAACTTGCACACGAAAATCACTCCATATGAAAGCAAAAGACTCGGCAGACGATGTAACATTCTCCCAATGAAAAGCAGGGGTGCCACTAGCACGATAAAAGACAACACAATAAGTGTCAGGGGCCCAAGACTGTTCAACTGCCTCCCAGCATACATTAGGGGGATTACCAATAGACCCCTGGCTGTTTTCAAGAAGACACTGGACAGGCACCTAAAACCTGACCAGCCAGGCTGTGGTTGGTACCTTGGTTTACGTGCGGCCAGCAGTAACAACCTGACTGATCAGGTCCTTATCCACCGCGAGGCCTGGTCATGGACCGGGCCGCGGGGGCGTTGATCTCTGAAACTCTCTCCAGGTATACCTGCACCCAGGTACTAACACCCAGGTACCTACACCCAGCTACCTACACCCAGGTACCTACACCCATGTACCTACACCCTGGTACCTACACCCAGGTACCTACACCCAGGTACCTACACCCATGTACCTACACCCTGGTACCTACACCCTGGTACCTACACCCAGGTACCTACAACCAGGTACCTACTTACTGCTAGGTGAACCAGGACCAGCACGACTCACCTGTCCAGGGGTCGTGATGGGTGGTAGAAGAAAGAGTCGTTGGCAGGTGAGTGCAGCTCTGAGTAGGTGAACATAGTGGCGTCCCTGCTGGCTCTGATTAGGTGGTCTTGCCAGGCACTGTAGTACATACATATATATATATATAGGTTTAAAAAATATGCCTTTCGCTTCTGGAGAAAATCTTCATCAGGTGCTCCAAAAAATTTCATGCAATTTATTCTAAAAGATTGAGCCTGTAGACCTAGGGTTGAGAGTTAGACCTAGGGTTGAGAGTTTATTGAGGCCTAGGCATGTAACCTCGAAGAGATGTTAGACAATGCTTTGGATAGTTAAGTAAAGGAGAGTTGAAGCGAGAGTCTTGACCATCCAAGATGTAAGAGAATAAGAGACAGAACCTCTGGCGGATATGATGGGACGAAGAGGAATGTCAGGTTTGTGAGTTTTAAGATCATAGACTTAAGACAGAGGGACAAATAACATGAAAACGTCGAACAAAAGCAAAGTCAGGAGGACAGAGACTGGA
This sequence comes from Cherax destructor, assembly GCA_009830355.1. Lineage (NCBI taxonomy): Eukaryota > Metazoa > Arthropoda > Malacostraca > Decapoda > Parastacidae > Cherax > Cherax destructor. The sequence continues at coordinate 51,047 of WNWK01008562.1, forward strand.
GAAAGTCCGGAGTTAAGGTTGAAACTTCTCTTGATGCGATCAAGAGGGTTGGAAACGAGAGGAGTGTAGGTACGTGAGTGAGAGAACAAGGTTTTACAGAGGTAATCCTCGTGATCAAGGACAACCACAGAATTACTTTTGTCAGAAGAGAGTATGACAATGTTAGTGTTAGATTTAAGAGAAGAAAGTGCAAGTTGACAGCGGCGATGAAGGTGGTAACAAGAGCAGGAAGGAGAGTGCCACGACAAGTGGACAGCTCAGGAAGATTACGAGAGCGAGACTGACGAAAGGAATCAAAAGAAGTAACGTGGTTAATACCAGTGCGGGGGGAAAGTAAGGTGAATTGGCAAAGGAAAGACCACAACCAAGAAGATCAAGTTCATGTTGGGAGAGTGTGACACAAGACAGGTTAGTAACATAGTCAGTAAGGGAGAATTTTGACCAAGGGCTGAGATAAGACGTTGAAGTTTATTCTGTAGTTTAGAAGAATGAATTTGTGAATTATGGCGAGCAGTGTTGAAAACAATGGTAGTGAGGTCACAGAGATGTTGTGGGAGAGAAGCCAAGAGAACACGTTGACGTTGACGCTGACGTTGACGTTGACGTTGACGGAGAGTAAAGAAGGCATCATCAACTTCAGACTTAGTAGAGAGAATGAGTTGAAGCAGGGGGGGGGACGGGCATGATCAGGAAAGGGAGTGTTCAAGGTGCTGGGTTTCAGGAAATGGGAGAAGGAAGTTGGCAACACATGTTCTACAAGACAGTCACGTAGAAAGTGAAGCTGATTCTTACGACGCCTGGAAGCAATAACAACAACCTCATAAGAACGAGTTATTTGTCCACTATATCCCACACTTCTGCTCAACACTAACACTATATTCTTTAATCTACCCCAATACCTCTTCATCCTCATTGCCTATACTCTCACTAGCCCATCTATCTTCCAATAGTTGTTTATATCTTACCCTAACTGCCTCCTCTTGTTTACAAACCTTCACCTCTCTCTTGCTGATGTCACTCTCCTTGTATCCCATCTACCTTTCACTCTCACTGTAGCTACAACTAAAAAATTATCTGATATGTCTGTGGCCCCTCTATAAACATGCACATCCATCAGTCTTTTATTTACCAATACATAGTCCAACAAAGTACTGTTATTATGCCTTATATCATATTTTATATACTTATTTATATATTTTTTTTCTTAAAATATGTATTACATATTACAAAACCCTTTTCTATACAAAGTTCAATCAAGGGCCCCCATTATCACTTAAACCTGGTTCCCTAAACTCACCTACCACCCCCTCTATAACCATTATCATTTACCCCTGCCAACACAGACTTATTATCCTTAAAACATATTTTTCATTTATACTCCTTAAAATATGTTTTCATTTACCCCTTTTCTATCACAAGAGTTCACACCCAACCATTATCACTTAAACCTGGTTCCCTAAACTCACCTACCACCCCCTCTATAACCATTATCATTTACCCCTGCCACCACAGACTTACCTACCACACCCTCTATAACCATTATCATTTACCCCTGCCACCACAGACTTACCTACCACACCCTCTACAACCATTATCATTTACCCCTGCCACCACAGACTTATCTACCACCACAATTACTCTCTCACTTAGTTCACAACTTCCTAAACACTCACTTAACATCTCCCAAAATCTTTTTCTCCTCTACACTCTTCTCTTCTCCAGATGCATAATCACTTAGTTTAACCCAATTTTTGCATCCAGCCCTTATTATTATTATCATTATTATTATTATTATTATTATTATTATTATTATTATTATTATTATTATTATTATTATTATTATTATTATTATTATTATTATTATTATTATTATTATTATTATTATTATTATTATTAATGGGTCATCGAGACAGGGTGACCCAAAAAAGAAATAAACACTTTCACCATCATTCACTCACAATCACTGTCTTTGCAGAGGTGCCCAGATACGACAGTTTAGATGTCACTCCAAACTGTGTATATCCCAAACCTCTCCTTTAAAGTGCAGGCATTGTACTTCCCACTTCCAGGACTCAAGTCTGGCTAACCAGTTTCCCTGAATCCCTTCACAAAATATTACCCTACTTACACTCCAACAGCTCGTCATGTCCCAAAAACCATTCGTCTTCATTCACTCCTATCTAACATGCTCACACATGCCTGCTGCATGTCCAAGCCCTTGCACACAAAACCTCTTTTACCCTCTCCCTCAATCCTTTCCTAGAACGACCCTTACCCCTCCTCCCCTACACTACAGATTTATATTCACTCCAAGTCATTCTACTTTGTTCCATTCTCTTTAAATGACCAAACCACCTCAAAAAACCCTCCTCGGCCCTCTGAACAATACTTTTAGAAACCCTGCACCTCCTCCTAATCTCCAAACTATGGATTCTCTGCATTATATTCACACCACACATTGCACTCAAACACATCTCCACTGCCTCCAGCCTCCTCCTCGCTGCAGCATTCACAACCCATGCTTCACACCCATGTAAGTGTGATGGTACAACTATACTTTCGTACATTCCCTTCTTTGCTTCCATGGATACCACAGACACCTCAACGCACCACTCACCTTTTTTCCTTCATCTATTCTATGGTTAACCTCATCCTTCATAAACCCATCCGCTGACACGTCAACTCCCAAATATCTGAAAACATTTACTTCTTCCATAATCCCTCTCTCCAATGTGATATCCAATTTTTCTTCATTTAAATCGTTTGATACCCTCACCACCTTACTCTTATCTATGTTCACTTTCAACTTTCTACCTTTACACACTCTCCCAAACTCGTCCACTAACCTTTGCAACTTTCTTTAGAATCTCCCAAAAGCACAGTATCATCAGCAAAAAGTAACTGTGTCAACTCCCATTATTTAAATTATTATTATTATTATTATTATTATTATTATTATTATTATTATTATTATTATTATTATTATTATTATTATTATTATTATTATTTAACCATGTATGCTCCCAGAGAAAAACAGGTCTAATTCCTCGGATCAAAATCCTGCTTCATAAAAGGTATAAAACAAGAAATTATGATAACTGAAAATAATAATTTATAAATAACTGATAACATATAACATGATGTGATAAATTATTACAGATGCCACATAAGTTATTAAATAGATCACATGAGTTAATATGGAGGTCACATGAGTCATTACATAGATCACATGAGTTAATGTGGAGGTCACAAGAGGTCACTGGAGGTCACATGAGTCATTACATAGATCACATGAGTTAATATGGAGGTCACATGAGTCATTACATAGATCACATGAGTTAATATGGAGGTCACATGAGTTAATATGTAAGTCACATGAGTCATAGCAGATATCACATGAGGCCACATAAGTTAATATGCAAGTCACATGAGTCATAACAGAGATCACATGAGGTCACATGAGTTAATATAGAGGTCGCTGGAGGTCACGTGAGTTAATATGAAAGTCACATGAGTCATAACAAAGATCACATGAAGTCACATGAGTTATTGAAGAGGTCACCTAAGGTCACATGAGTTAATATTGAGGTCACATGAATTATTATAATTTGCAGGTGTGAGCACAAGTGGGTGCAAAAGATGTTTGGGTAGGTACACTGTGTGTGGAGGGTGTAAGGATGATAGTACACACACTACACTGTGTGTGGGAGGTGTAAGAATGATAGTACACACACTACACTGCGTGGGAGGGTGTAAGGATGATAGTACACACACTACAATGTGTGTGGGTGGTGTAAGGATGATAGTACACAAACTACACTGCGTGGGAGGGTGTAAGGATGATAGTACACACACTACACTGTGTGTGGGGGTGCAAGGATGATAGTACACACTACACTGTGTGTGGGAGGTGTAAGGATGATAGTACACACTACACTGTGTGTGGGAGGTGTAAGGATGATACACACACTACACTGTGTGTATGTGGTGTAAGGATGATAGTACACACACTACACTGTGTGTGTGTGGTGTAAAAATTATAGTACACACACTACACTGTGTGTGTGTGTGGTGTAAGGATTATAGTACACACACTACACTATGTGTGGAGGGTGTAAGGATGGTAGTACACAGACTACACTGTGTGGGAGGTGTAAGGATGATAGTACACACACTACACTGTGTGTGGGAGGTGTAAGGATGATAGTATACACACTACACTGTGTGTGGAGGGTGTAAGGATGATTGTACACACACTACACTGTGGGAGGTGTAAGAATGATAATGCACACTACACTGTGGGAGGTGTAAGAATGATAGTACACACACTACACTGTGGGAGGTGTAAGAATGATAGTACACACACTACACTGTGGGAGGTGTAAGAATGATAGTACACACTACACTGTGGGAGGTGTAAGAATGATAGTACACACACTACACTGTGGGAGGTGTAAGAATGATAGTACACACTACACTGTGGGAGGTGTAAGAATGATAGTACACACTACACTGTGGGAGGTGTAAGAATGATAGTACACACTACACTGTGGGAGGTGTAAGAATGATAGTATACACTACACTGTGGGAGGTGTCTCAGTCACTGGTTCTACGTGATCTGCGTTGTAATAACAGTGAGGAACATTTGATATGCAGCAGTTCTGAGGCTCTACGTGGGTGCAGGTGGGCGGGAGGTGGGTGCTGGTGGACGGGAGGTGAGTGCAGGTGGGCGTGGGTGCCCATGCTGGTGCGTAATGAGCATGGGTATTACTTATTATCATGGTTAAGGTCCTCACAGAACCCATGTTGACACAGTGACGCTGGTGGGGGTGCCAGGGAGCCAAGAACCTGCAAGAAGGGGCCAAAGATCACTACAGTACCCCTATTGTATGATACAGTACCATTATTGTTTGATACAGTAGTCTATTGTTTGATACATTACCCTATTGTATGATATAGCACCGCTATTGTATGATACATAACCCCTATTGCACGATACATTACCATATTGTATTAAACAGTACCCCTGTTGTATGATACAGTACCATATTGTATAAGACAGTAAACTTATTACATAATACATTACCCCTATTGTATGATCCAGTACTCCTGTTATATGATACAGTACCCTATTGTATGATACAGTACCCAAATTATATGATACAGTACCTCTAATGTATGATGTATTATCCCATTATATGATACACTACCCCTATTATATGATACAGTACAATATTGTATGATATAGTACCCCTACTGTATCATACAGTACCTCTATTGTATGACACAGTACCCCTATTGTATAATACAGTACTCTACTGTATGATACAGTACCCTATTTTATGATACAGTGCCCCTACTGTATCATACAGTACCCTATTGTATGATACAGTACCCTATTTAAAGTATCAGTACCTTTATTGTATGATACAGTATCCTTATTGCATGATACAGTACCCTATTGTATGATACAGTACCCCTTTTGTATGATACAGTACCCTATTGTATGATACAGTACCCCTATTGTATGATACAGTACCCCTATCGTATGATACAGTACCCTATTTTATGATACAGTACGCCTATTGTACGATACATTACCATATTGTATTAAACAGTACCCCTGTTGCATAATACAGTACCATATTTTATGATAAAGTACCACTGTTGTATGATAAATTACCCTTTTGTATGATACGAAATATCTATTTATGATACAGTACCCAGTAGCTCATTGTGTGAAACAGTAGCTCTATTGTATGATACAGTACCCTATTGTGTAATATAGTACCCCTATTGTATGATACAGTACTCTTGTTGTATGTTATAGTACCCTATTGTACGATACAGTACACTATAGTAAAATACAGTATCCTTATTTTATGATATAGTACCCTATTGTGTAATACAGTACCCCTATTCAATTATACAGTACCCATACTTTATGATGAAGTACCCATACTTTATGATGAAGTACCCTTATTGTATGATACAGTACCCTATGGTATGATACAGTACCCTTGTTGTATGATACCGTACCCTGTTGTATGATACCGTACCCTGTTGTATGACACAGTGCACTTATTATATGATGCAGTACCCCTATTGTATGATACGGTACCCTTATTGTATGATACAGTATACATGGAGGGATGGTGGATACATGGCCGCATGATGGATCAGGAACTGATCAACCAGGCTGTTAATGCTGGCAGCACGCAAACCGACGTACGAACCACAGCCCGGGTAGTCAGGTACCTTTAGGTGCCTGTCCAGCGCCTTCTTGAAGACAGCCAGGGGTCTATTGGTAATCCTCCTTATGTATGTTGGGAGGCAGTTAAACAGTCTTGGGCCCCTGACACTTATTGTGTTGTCTCTTATCGTACTAGTGGCACCCCTGCTTTTCATTGGGGGAATGTTGCATCGTCTGCCGAGTCTTTTGCTATCGTAGGGAGTGATTTTCGTGTGCAAGTTTGGTACTAATCCCTCTAGGATATCCAGGTGTATATTATTATGTATCTTTCTCGCCTGCATTCCAGGGAATATAAATAAAGGGATTTCAACCGTTTTCAGTAATTTAGGTGCTTTATTGTACTCATACGTGCAGTGAATGTTCTCTATATTCTCAAGGTCTGCAATTTCACCTGCCTTGAAGGAGTCAGTTAGTGTACAGCAGTATTCCAGCCTAGAGATAACAAGTGATTTGAAGAGAATCATCATGGGCTTTGTATCCCTAATTTTCCTAGCAGTTGTGGTAGATACATTGTTATCTTTAAAAGGGAGATTCTCTGACATTATCACTCCCAGGTCCTTCACATTACTTTTTTGCTCTATTGTGTGACTGGAATTTATTTTATACTCCGATCAAATTTTTATTTCCTTGAATTTTTCATAGTTGAGTAATTGAAATTTGTCTTCAATAAAATTCATATTTTTTCTGAGGCCCATTTAAAGACTTTGTTAATGTCCACCTGGATATTTGCAGTGTCCTCATTGGAGGACGCTGTCATGCAAATTCTGGTGTCATCAGCAAAGGAGGACACGGTGCTGTGGCTCACACCTCTGTCTATGTTAGTTACGAGGAGGAACAAGATGGGAGCAAGTACTGTGCCTTGTGGAACAGAACTTTTCACTAGCAACCACTGACTTTACTCTTTTTACTATTACTCTTTGTGTTCTATTTTTTAGAAAGTTTTAGATTCATCTACCAACCTTTCCTGTTATTCCTTTATCATACATTTTGTGCACAATTATACCATGGTCACTCTTGACGAAGGCTTTTGCAGTCTGTGTATATTACATCTGCATTTTGTTTGTCTTCCAGTGCATCCAAGACCATGTCATATGTGGTCCAATAGATGTAAGAGGCAGGAGCGACCGTCCAAGACCATGTCATAGTGGTCCAGTAGTTTTGAAAGGCTGGAGTGACCGTCCAAGACCATGTCATAGTGGTCCAGTAGTTGGAACAGGCAGGAGCAACCATGCAAGACCATGTCATAGTGCTCCAGTACCTGTGAGAGGCAGGAGCGACCAAACCCATCCTGCCCTGGGTTGTGCAATTGTTGGGTAACCAAGAGGGTGGTGATCTAGCTTCCTAGAACCCTTTCAAAGATTTTTATTATGTGGGACCTTAGTGCTATCGGTCTGTAATTCTTTGCAATTTATTTACTTCCGTCTTTGTCTAGTGGGACTATGTCTGTTGTTTTTAGTGACTGGGATGGCCCCTGTCCATGCTCCCTCTCCATAGAACACTTAAGGCACATGAAAGGGGTTTCTTGCATTTCGTGATGAACACGGAGTTCCACGAGTCTCGACCTGGGGCAGAGTGCATGGGTATGTCAATTATTGTTTTTTCAAAGTCTTGTGTTCGTATCAGAAATTCTTGAATTAACTAAATTTTGAGTCTCGGTCATAAAAATTCATTTAGATTGTTGACTCTTAGTCTAGTTAACAGCTCACTAAACACTGAGTCATATTGGGACTTCAGTATCACACTCATTTCTTTGCTGTCATCAGTGTAAGTCCCATCTCGTTTAACCAGGGGTCCAATACTAGATGTGGTTTTTGCCTTAGATTTGGCATAAGAAAAGAAATATTTTGGGATTCTTTCAATTTCATTGATGGCTTTTAGTTCTTCCTGAGATTCTTGTCTCCTGTATGATTCCTTAAGTTCGATATTTGCTATTTCTCTGACCAGTGCCTCCCTTCGTATTTCAGATATACTGTCCCATCCTAGCAGCTCTGTGATTCTTCACCTTCGTTTGTATAGGAAGCATCTCTCTCTTTCTAGTTTACATCTTCTCTTTCTTTTTCTTAAAGGAATGTGCCTTGAGCAGACCTCAAGTGCAACAGAGTTAATTCTTTCTAGGCAAAGGTTCGGATCCATGTTGTTTAGGATATCTCCAAGCTTGTTTCATTTAGAACATGGTTGACTTGATCCCACCGTATGTTTCTGTTATTGAAGTTGAATTTGGTGAAGACTCCCTAATAGCTGATCACATTATGATGGTCAGGAGCCCTGTGTATACATGTCTGTACTTCTGTTATGTTGTATTCTGAGTGTATTATCTTTGATACTGTTATTTTTCATACCAGATAATCATTATTATTGAAGATAATGTTCAGTGTACCAATATTGTATAATACAGTACCCCTATTGTGTGATACAGTACCTCTACTGTATGATACAGTACCTCTATTGTATGATACAGTACCCCTATTGTATGATACAGTACCCTTTTGTATGATACAGTACCCCTATTGTATGATACAGTACCCGTATTGTGTGATACAGTACCCTATTATATGATACAGTACCCGTATTGTGTGATACAGTACCCTATTGAATGATTCAGTACCCGAATTGTGTCATACAGTACCCATATTGTATGATATAGTACCCTATTGAACGATACAGTACCCAATTATATGATAGAGCATCTTATTGTATGATACAGTACACCTATAGTATTACACAGTACCCCTATTGTATAATGCAGCCCCCTCACAGAATACAGTACCCCTGCAGAATACAGTACAATTGCAGATTGCAGTACTCCCTGCAGAATACAGTAGGCACTTGCAGAATACAGTACCCCCTGCGGAATGCAGTATCACCCTGCAGAATATAGTACCCATCTAGAAAACAGTATCCCATGCAGAATACAGTACCCCTGCAGAATACAGTACCCCCTGCAGAATACAGTACCCCTGCAGAATACTGTACTCTTGTAGAATACAGTACCCCCTGCAGAATACAGTAGCACCTGCAGAGTACAGTACCCCATGCAGAATACAGTACCCCTGCAGAATACAGTACCCCTGCAGAATACAGTACCCCTGTATAATACAGTACCCCTGCAGAATGCAATACCCCGCAGAATACAGTACCCACTACAGAATACAGTACCCCTGCAGAATACAGTACCCCTGCAGAATACAGTGCCCCTTCAGAATACAGTACCCCTGCAGAATACATTAACCCTACACAATACATTTTACCCCCCTGCAAAATAGAGTACCCCTGCAAAACACAGTACCCCTGCAGAATACAGAAGGCCCCTGCAGAATACAGTACCCCATGCAAAACACAGTACCCCTGCATAATACAGTAGGCCCCTGCAGAATACAGTACCCCCTGCAAAATGCAATACCCCTTGCAGAATACAGTAGGCCCCTGCAGAATACAGTAGGCCCCTGCAGAATACAGTAGGCCCCTGCAGAATACAGTAGGCCCCTGCAGAATACAGTAGGCCCCTGCAGAATACAGTAGGCCTCTGCAGAATACAGTAGGCCCCTGCAGAATGCAGTAGGCCCCTGCAGAATACAGTAGGCTCCTGCAGAATACAGTAGGCCCCTGCAGAATACAGCAGGCCTAGAAAGGCCTACTAACCTCCATAAAGTCTTCAATAGTCTCGTCTGAATTCGGTAGTGGCTGGTCGAGGGAAGTACCCAGAGCGTCAGTACTGTCGCTGGTCACTGCCTGGTGCCCATCACTGCCACCTGTGCCTGCTGGCAGACATGGAAATTAGTTTCTTGGGCACCTATTTATTGCTAGCTGAAGAGGGGAAGCAGGTGCAAGGTATCCTATCCATGCTACTCATCTGGACTGGTGATCGAAATCAGGCCCTTTCCATTGTCTACAATGTTATTATTACTGTTACTCACATGACAGAATGGTAGTACCACCCAGGATGGTAGTATCACCCCAGGATGGTAGTACCTCCCAGGATGGTAGTACCACCCAGGATGGTAGTACCACCCAGGATGGTAGTACCACCCCAGGATGGTAGTACCACCCAGGATGGTAGTACCTCCCAGGATGGTAGTATCACCCAGGATGGTAGTACCACCCCAGGATGGTAGTACCACCCAGGATGGTAGTATCACCCAGGATGGTAGTACCTCACAGGATGATAGTACCACCCAGGATGGTAGTACCACCCAGGATGGTAGTACCACCCAGGATGGTAGTACCACCCAGGATGGTAGTACCTCACAGGATGATAGTACCACCCAGGATGGTAGTACCACCCAGGATGGTAGTACCACCCAGGATGGTAGTACCTCACAGGATGATAGTACCACCCAGGATGGTAGTACCACCCAGGATGGTAGTATCACCCAGGATGGTAGTACCTCACAGGATGATAGTACCACCCAGGATGGTAGTACCACCCAGGATGGTAGTATCACCCAGAATGGTAGTACCTCACAGGATGATAGTACCACCCAGGATGGTAGTACCACCCAGGATGGTAGTATCACCCAGGATGGTAGTACCTCACAGGATGATAGTACCACCCAGGATGGTAGTACCACCCAGGATGGTAGTACCACCCAGGATGGTAGTACCTCCCAGGATGGTAGTACCACCCAGGATGGTAGTATCACCCAGGATGGTAGTACCTCCCAGGATGGTAGTACCACCCAGGATGGTAGTACCTCCCAGGATGGTAGTACCACCCAGGATGGTAGTATCACCCAGGATGGTAGTACCACCCAGGATGGTAGTATCACCCAGGATGGTAGTACCACCCAGGATGGTAGTACCACCCAGGATGGTAGTACCTCCCAGGATGGTAGTACCACCCAGGATGGTAGTACCACCCAGGATGGTAGTACCACCCAGAATGGTAGTACCAAAAACTAATATGGTAGTACCTCACAGGATGGTAGTACCACCCAGAATATTAGTACCACCCAGGATGGTAGTACCTCCCAGGATGGTAGTACCACCCAGGATTGTAGTACCTCCCAGGATGGTAGTACCACCCAGGATGGTAGTACCACCCAGGATGGTAGTACCTCCCAGAATGGTAGTACCACCCAGGATGGTAGTACCACCCAGGATGGTAGTACATCCCAGGATGGTAGTACCACCCAGGATGGTAGTACCACCCAGGATAGTAGTACCACCCAGGATGGTAGTACCACCCAGGATAGTAGTACCACCCAGGATGGTAGTACTACCCAGGATAGTAGTACCACCCAGGATGCTAGTACCACCCAGGATGCTAGTACCACCCAGGATGGTAGCACCACCCGTGATGGTAGTACCACCCAGGATGGTTGTACCACTAAGGATGGTAGTACCACCCAGGATGGTAGTACCACCCAGGATGGTAGTACCACCCAGGATGCTAGTAACACCCAGGATGCTAGTACCACCCAGGATGCTAGTACCACCCAGGATGGTAGCACCACCCATGATGGTAGTAAAACCCAGGATTGTAGTACCACCCAGGATGGTAGTACCACCCAGGATGGTAGTACCACCCAGGATGGTAGTACCACCAAGGATGGTAGTACCACCCAGGATGGTAGTACTACCCAGGATGGTAATACTACCCAGGATGCTAGTACCACCCAGGATGCTAGTACCACCCAGGATGCTAGTACCACCCAGGATGCTAGTACCACCCAGGATGCTAGTACCACCCAGGATGGTAGCACCGTGGTAACCCATGATGGTAGTAAAACCCACGATGGTAGTACCACTCATGATGGTAGTACCACCCACGATGGTAGTACCACCCATGATGGTAGTACCACCCAGGATGGTAGTACCACCCAGGATGGTAGTACCACCCATGATGGTAGTACCACCCATGATGGTAGTACCTCCCAGGATGGTAGTACCACCCAGGATGGTAGTACCACCCAGGATGGTAGTACCACCCAGGATGGTAGTACCACCCAGGATGGTAGTACCACCCAGGATGGTAGTACCACCCAGGATGGTAGTACCACCCAGGATGGTAGTACCACCCAGGATGGTAGTACCTCCCAGGATGGTAGTACCACCCAGGATGGTAGTACCACCCATGATGGTAGTACCACCCACGATGGTAGTACCACCCATGATGGTAGTACCACCCAGGATGGTAGAACTACCAAGGATGGTAGTACCTCACAGGATGGTAGTACCACCCAGGATGGTAGTACCACGCATGATGGTAGTACCACCCATGATGGTAGTACCACCCATGATGGTAGTACCACCCAAGATGGTAGAACCACCAAGGATGGTAGTACCTCCCAGGATGGTAGTACCACCCAGGATGGTAGTACCACGCATGATGGTAGTACCACCCATGATGGTAGTGCCACCCAGGATGGTAGTACCACCCATGATAGTAGTACCACCCAGGATGGTAGAACCACCAAGGATGGTAGTACCTCCCAGGATGGTAGTACCACCCATGATGGTAGTACCACCCAGGATGGTAGTACCACCTAGGATGGTAGTACCTCCCAGGATGGTAGTACCACCCAAAATGGTAGTACCACCCAGGATGGTAGTACCTCCCAGAATGGTAGTACCACCCATGATGGTAGTACCACTCAGGATGGTAGTACCACCCATGATGGTAGTACCACCCAGGATGGTAGTACAACCCAGGATGGTAGTACCTCCCAGGATGGTAGTACCACCCATGATGGTAGTACCACCCAGGATGGTAGTACCACCCAGGATGGTAGTACCACCCAGGATGGTAGTAATACCCAGGATGGTAGTACCACCCAGGATGGTAGTACCACCTAGGATGGTAGAACCACCAAGGATGGTAGTACCTCCCAGGATGGTAGTACCTCCCAAAATGGTAGTACCACCCAGGATGGTAGTACCTCCCAGGATGGTAGTACCACCCATGATGGTAGTACCACCCAGGATGGTAGTACCACCCAGGATGGTAGTACCACCCAGGATGGTAGTACCACCCAGGATGGTAGTACCTCCCAGGATGGTAGTACCACCCAGGATGGTAGTACCTCCCAGGATGGTAGTACCACCCAGGATGGAAGTACCACCCAGGATGGTAGTACCTCCCAGGATGGAAGTACCACCCAGGATGGAAGTACCACCCAGGATGGTAGTACCACCCAGGATGGTAGTACCTCCAAGGATGGAAGTACCACCCAGGATGGTAGTACCACCCAGGATGGTTGTTGTTTCACACTCACATGACAGCAGGATAGTACCCCACTTGTACTCTCCCACAAATACCCTACTTGTACTCTCCCACAAATACCCTACTTGTACTCTCCCTCAAGTAACTCACCTGTACTCTGAGCAGCGGCAGACATGAAGACTGAACCAGGTTGTTCACTAGCAAGGTTCTCTCTCCTCACCAAGTACACAGAGACCTCCTCGTCCTCCTTCCTCTTCTAGAACCACCAAAACAAGACACCATTAGACTAAACTAGTCGGAAAATCCAACTAAATTCATAAGATTCAAAGCAAATTTACAATCAATAGCATTAAATCCCTTCTAAAACGGAAAATCTCTGGTAATTCCAGATTTCTAGGTCTTACATGGGTTGGCTGTGTCGTCCGTGACCCGCCGGGGCCAGATTTATGTTCCTCCACTGTTTTGTACGGTAGAACAAGAACCTGGTGAACAAGGAGAACGTCAGGAGAGAACAGGTGAACACCTGGACACGGCACCAATGTTGTACACACGAGATATGTAAGTTATTTGAGTTACAGCTGTTAGACGGTAGACAGAACCTGGTAGACAGAAGCTGGTAGACTGAACCTAGTAGACAGAAGATAAAACCTGGTAGACACAAGATGGTAGACAGAAAATAGAGGACAGAACCTGGTAGACAGAAAATATTAGATAGAACCTGGTAGACGGAAGATGGTAGGAAGAAGATAGTAGACAAAACCTGGTACACAGAACCTGATAGACAGAAGACAGTAGAACCTGGCAGACAGAACCTAATAAACAGAAGATAGTAGACAGAACCTGGTTAACAGAAGGTAGTGGACAGAACTTGGTAAACAGAAGATAGTAGACAGAACCTTGTAGACAGAAGATAGTAGACAGAACCTGGTAAACAGAAGATAGTAGACAGAACCTTGTAGACAGAAGATAATAGACAGAACCTTGTAGACAGAAGATAGTAGACAGAACCTGGTAGACGGAGGATAATAGACAGAAGCTGGTAGACAGAACCTGGTAAAAGAAGATAGCAGACAGAACCTGGTAAACAGAAGATAGTAGACAGAACCTGGTAGATGGAAGATAATAGACAGAAGCTGGTAGACAGAACCTGGTAAACAGAAGATAGTAGACAGAACCTGGTAGACGGACGATAATAGACAGATCCTGGTAGACAGAACCTGGTAGACAGAAGATAGTAGACAGAACCAAATAGACAGGAACATACATTAAGGTCATCCTTCTTGGAGACATCCCCGTCAGTTCTCTCCCGTCCACTCTGTTGTTGTCCTGAGCTGGACAGTAACGACACCAACTCAGCTCCTGGACAGATAAGAATACATCAGTAGCCTCTCTAAAACAAATACAGCAATACACTACTGCATCTTAATACACTTCTTGAAAGGACTCTGCTTTCACTCACCCGATGAATGGGTAGAAACGTGGCGCGAAACGTGGTCGGGGGAGGGTGTGGTGTGTGTCCTGGGCCAGGAGCTGGATGGGCGAGGACTTTCTGCGGTGTTGAATAGGTGGAGGGAGGTGGCCCTAGCCTGGGGTGCCTCTGTACTGCCCTGTTGGGAAGTAAGGTCACTGGTTAGTTCTTCAGGGGGTCAGTGCCCCCACAGCAGGGGGTCAGTGCCCCCACATCAGGGGGTCAGTGCCCCCCACATCAGAGGGTCAGTGCCCCTACATCAGGGGGTCAGTGCCCCCACATCAGGGGGTCAGTGCCCCCCACATCAGAGGGTCAGTGCCCCTACATCAGGGGGTCAGTGCCCCTACATCAGGGGGTCAGTGCCCCCACATCAGGGGGTCAGTGCCCCCACATCAGGGGGTCAGTGCCCCCACATCAGGGGGTCAGTGCCCCCACATCAGGGGGTCAGTGCCCCCACATCAGGGGTTCAGTGCCCCCACATCAGGGGGTCAGTGCCCCCACATCAGGGGGTCAGTGCCCCCACATCAACACTTCAGAGATAAACACTCTTGAAATTTTATCATGATAAGAAAAGGAGCAACAGATGCAATAAAATACAATTCTTTACTGATGTTTCGCTCGCTGTGAGGGCGAAACGTTGTCAGTAAAGCATCGCATCTCACTGTGTATCACTTTTTCCATCTTACGACTGTTTCTAATAAAGCTTTACACCAGAGGTCATAACCCAGGCTTTATTAGTAATAAAACTCTAGTGTTGGCCAAAACTTGCTTCGAACATCTTTAAGGTCTATAAGGTCTTAATTTAAGGTCTTTCCTGTTTATAGGGACTTTAGGTACTGACCTGTATAGTGGGAGACCTGGCATTGTTACCAGATGATCTTGTTGAGACTTGCCCAGGTGATCCCAGTGGTGAGATTGAGATCAGTGTTGGTGGATGGAATATGGCTGACGCTGCGGATGACGTCTGGTACAAGGGACTCATGGTTCCAGTTATGCTTTCAGTATAGGATAGAGTCTGGAACGGCTGCCCGGCTGTTAGGGTCGACATTGGGTTGTGGATGGTGTTTAAG
The DNA here is from genome assembly GCA_009830355.1 of Cherax destructor. Lineage (NCBI taxonomy): Eukaryota > Metazoa > Arthropoda > Malacostraca > Decapoda > Parastacidae > Cherax > Cherax destructor. The sequence continues at coordinate 67,000 of WNWK01008562.1, forward strand.
GGCTGGGGAGTGGGTGTAGGGCTGCCAATGTCCCTTATGTGGAGGGTTTCACGTCCCTCTGGACCATACGATGGCGTGGTTGTAGGATTGCTGCCCTCAGATGCAACTTTCTCTCCAAAGGGGTTTTTGCCACCAAGGACATGGTCGAAAAACTCATCACTGGACTCGAAGTTCATGAACCCTTCAGTTACGGCCCCTGGGGGTCCCAGATCATCTTTACTGAACCCCTGTAGGGGTTCAAAGGAGCTGCTCGAGAAGAGGTTTCCGTTCTGAGAGTGTAAGAGGTCGTGCTGGGGCTGGAATGTGTTGTCTATCATGTGGGTAAGACCCAAGGAGATGGAGGACTTTTCCCTGGTGTCCAGAGACTGTGTTAAGCTCTGAGAATCTTGGATGACAGTCTCTCGTTCAGCATTTGAAGAGTTAGAATCAGCATTTAGTATTTCAAAATTTTGCTGTAGAGTTGTTGGGAACTGGTGATATATCGTTGTAGACAGTGTAGATTCGTTGTTCAACGTAGTTAATGGTTGTTGTTGTAGTTGTTGGTGTGATTGTTGCTGGTGGTGTGGCTGTGATAGCTCTTCCTGACCTGATATAATTGATGGTGAAGAACTATACTGATCGTTCTGTGACTGTTGAGTGGCAGGTGAGAAGGAATGTTGATCTTGCAGTGATATGGGAGACGCTTGCCAAGCCTCTTGTTGTGGTAATAAGGAAATGGAACCTTGTTGCGTGTCTCGTGTGGCTGAGGATAAACCAGCTTGAGATCCTTCTATATGCGTTGTGAAAGAATGGGTTTGTTGATGATCCTGAGGTGAGTGTTGGGACATTGATCCTCCTGGTTGTTGCTGCTGGTTTTGCGAAGATATAAAAACATCTTCCTCGTTTTTATTCATAGAAGAAGGCAAGTCTCCGGTGATAAACAACTGTTCTTTAGGAAACTTTAGTGAATTCATTGTGACTGGTGTTTCCACGAAAGGCTGTGAAATTTCACCAAAGACTTCATTAATCTGGGAGAGATCGTTCACTGGAGGAGGCAGCATGAAGTCATTTATGTCAGACCCATCAGAGATTTGCGGAGGTGGCTGGAAGTCAGTGGAAAGTTGCAAATTTGGCTTGTCTTCCACGGAAATCTGGTAAAAACTGCCGCTGTTCTGCTGCAAATGGCCGCCATTGCCGCCGTCTTCTAGTCCACTGTAAACAATGTCTTCCAGCCTGGGTTGTGAGAACTCTGAAGGATTAACATTGATGTTAGAGATGGAATTAGCATCTCCCAGAGGCTGAGACGTCTGCAAGTCTCCATAGTAGTTAGTAGTGGAGACCTGGGAGGACTCAGGAACGTACTGAGATGGCCGTGGGACTCCTGAGTGGATCACATGCAGGGATGTACCAGGATGATAGGACGCAGGTTGTGAAGGCTTAGGACGTCCAGGATGCCTGTTATATCCTTGCCTCCATCCTACAGGCTTTCCTTTATCGCGTCCTCTATAGCTGCCTTGTGGACGCTGGCGTCCACCCATAAATGGGGCCATGAGTGAGGTAAGCAAACTACGTCCCACATGCGACTCACCATCTCTCATGGCTTCCCCAGAGGCTTGCCAAACCCATTTCTCATCCTGAGATATCTCACCCATCTCTCTCGTTTCTTGGGCGTCTTGTTCCCAGTGTAGATGACTAGGCATCGGGACACCTGCATGAGGGGCGTCCTTCCTCCAGGAGGGCAGAATGCGGGGCGCAGCAGCTGAAACAGCAACTGCTATGCCCACAGACGAGGAGGGAGGCTGGGCGCACAGCACTGCCATCAAGCCCACAGCCATAACCTACAAAACAAAAGATATAAGTTAGCCATGGATATGGTATACCAACACCATGGTAGTGGTGGTGGTTCATGGTATGAGAACAGATAACTACCATTATCTATGTAAAAGATAGAAGGATCCATCCTCCGCTAATCCTAGCACTTAAACCTTTCACTACATCCTAAACACCTATGAATCTAACAGTGGAAACTAGAAATATCGGTAATTGCAGTTAGGAAATCCAATTAGAGGGACGTAGGATCGAGCCTACACGACGCCTCTCGCTCTACTGCTCCGTAACGCAACACGCAAGTGACATTAATGTAACTTTCTCCTGGGTTGAAGAAAGTGACACTGACAACCATCCTACGACGCTTGGATCATCCTACCCGTTGCAGCGTGGTAGTAACAGTCAGGATGATCACCGGGGAATGGGATAGCTCACCCTGGCTCTAGCAGTGACCTCAAACACATATTTGTTAGTTAGTTTGCTAGTTAGCTAGCAGTAAATAGGTACCTGGATGATAGTTGACTGTTGTGGGTGGCATCCTGGGAGAGGGGAAGAGAGACAGACAGAGACATACAGACAGACAGAGACATACAGACAGACAGAGACAGAGACAGACATACAGCGAGAGATAGAGAGAGATCAGTTCTCCAGTGGTAAATTTCTACTGTGACTATCTCTCTTTCACACATATAACCCTTTCTCTGAATGACACTGTGTTGTAGAAGTCAAGTTACAGCTCCTGGCCCACCTCTTCGCTGGTCACTACTAGATCCACTTTCTCCCTGCTCCATGAGCTTTATCATACCTCTTCTTAAAGTTATGTATGGATCCTGCCTCCACTACATCACTCTCCAGACTATTTCACTTCCTGACAACTCTATGATTGAAGAAATACTTTCTAACATCCCTGAGACTCATCTGAGTCTTCAACTTCCAACTGTGACCCCTTGTTGCTGTGTCCCATCTCTGGAACATTCTGTCTCTGTCCACCTTGTCAATTTCTCTCAGCATTTTATAAGTCGTTATTATGTCCTTCCTATCCCTCCTGTCCTCCAGTGTTGTCAGG